>MU857099.1:0-37594 GCA_033296705.1 Chaetomidium leptoderma | reverse complement strand
GATGTACCATGATCTTTGGGGTTTTGGGACAGTGGGAGCTAATCCCCGCGGTACACCCTTTTGCCTAGGTAAGCTCGCCAATTGGCAACCCCCCCAAATCATGAACCTCGATATCTCGATACATGAATATTTGGAGTAGAGCAAGCGCCACACACGACACACGACACCAACCCCCTGTAGCTGCCACACGATGAGCTGGGGCGCTAGTGAGTTGCCAGATTGCACACACCACGTTTTTACGACATCGATTCCTCCAAGCTCCAGCCGGGATTTGGACCTCTCTCCGGAACTCCCAACCGCTCCGTCTCTTTTCTCTTGGTCAACAACCATCCCCTCCTTTTCCTTTCTGGAATCTGGCACAATGGTCAACTTCAAGTGGTCTTCTCTCGCCCTGCTCGCCCTGCGCGTTGCGACTGTCTTCGCGGCCGACGATGTAAGTTGCATCATCGCGTCATCGCGCCCGACCCCTTTTCCGCTCCGCTCCGCAGCGCAATGCATCCGTGGTTACCTAGGTAGTTCAATTGCTCACACCCAGCCTCCCAGGTCGATGCCGAGCCCGCCACCTCGGTGCCCGTCGAGCAGGCCGAGCTCAAGGCCGACATTGAGACGACCTTCCCGGATGCCGACATCTTTGGCGTCAAGATCGTCAATGGCCGCGTCACCAAGGCCCTGATCGAGATTACCAACCACGAGGAGACGCCAATTGACGTCTCCTTCGTCGGCGGCATGCTCAAGTCTACGACGCCCCTTCCCGAGGACGCTCCCGCCTCCGCCGCCATCATCCGCAACCTGACGGCCGTCCGGTACGACGTCTCGATCCCCGCCGGCGAGAAGCACCAGCTTCCCTTCCAGTTCGTTCTCGACATGATGCCCCAGGACGTCATCGTCGAGCTGGTCGCCATCATCTCCAACACCGCCAGCAACCAGATCTTCCAGGTGCAGGCCCACAGCGGTTCCGCGAGCATCGTCGAGGCGCCCACCAGCCTCTTCGACCCCCAGATGTAAGCCCCCCCCCCCCCCCCCCCCCCCCCCCCCCCCCCCCCCCCCCCACGTCACTCCACCCCCGTCCACGCACACACAGCTCTAACCCATCGTCACAAAAAAACAGCATCTTCCTCTACCTCTTCCTGACCGGCATCTTCGGCGCGACCCTCTTCTTTGTCTACAAGACGTGGATCGAGGCCCTCTTCCCGCAGGCCAAGGCCAAGACCAGCGGCACCGGCACCGGCGGCGGCAAGAAGGCGCGGATCGCCAAGCCCGCCACCGTCGAGGCCGAGCCCGTCTCGGGCTCCGAGTCGGCCGGCGCCACGAGCGGCGGCGACGGCAAGAGCTACGACGAGAGCTGGATCCCCAGCCACCACATCAACCGCCCCGTCGCGCGCCGCGTCAAGAGCGGTGCCAGCGGCAAGGCGAAATAAATATCAAATTTTACCTTACCTGCCGTTTTATCTACTAGCTTAGGGGGGTATGCTTTTGGACACACCTTTTGAGATGGGGAGGAGTGAGGTCGAGTTTGTATGAAGGGGAGGAGTTGGGACGGGGTTGACGGTATGAGGAAGGTGGCTTTTAGGGGAGGGGAGAAGCAAAAGAAGAGTTTTTTTTACCCGGTTGATTCTTCGCCCGGTTGTGTACAATCATCTACATAATCTTTGTTCCTTCTGTCTGTCTGTCTATGTATGGTTGGGCAAGGATAAAAAGGCGGGAACGGAAGGGAGGGGCATATGATAAAACAATCAATTTGAGGCGTCTCTTTTTGCACATGTTTGTCGATGTATTTGGTGTATCACGGCGGGCTGGCGGGGAAGATTTGGGTTAGCTAAGATGATGCTTTGCAAAAGTTTGATCCTGTTCAAGCCGTCGCTGTATGACATTGATTGTTTATAACAGAGCAATACGGGACGGGACGACACGACCCAAGTTAAAAAGAACACTTATATTCAAGGCTCGAGAGGGGTATGCGAGCAGCGTACTGTACACTCCATCTACCTGCCCATTCATTCTAACACAAGCCAGCCCAGTCAAACATGTACAAAGGAGATAGAAGCAAGGGGAAAAAACATGGAAGCGAGAGTCAACCCAAAAACCGCTGCCGCCCCAACACCCATTTCCATCATCCCACCAAAAAACGCCATATACCCTGCCTACCCTAGGTAACTAGGTAAAACAGCTATGCAAACCCTTCCTCTTCTCTTTCAACCCCTTCTCCCTTGGATAAGCTTGACTTAGCTCAGCTCAGCTTCAAAAAAACCTCCTCCCCCTCCTCTTCCCCTCCCCCTGCTCCATCCCACGCACCGCCCTTCCACCCGGACCACCACCACCACCACCCCCACCAAACCGATGCAGGTCCTCAATCTTGGACAGCACCAGCTCCAACAGCTCCTTGCGATGCACCAGATCCAGATGCCTGCGCACCTTGGGATCCTCCCTGGCAAAGCGCTCCAGCCCGCCGCCGGCCATGTGCTCGTGCAGCTTGCTCTCGACCTCGCGGGGGAAGCGCGAGTAGAAATCGTTGAGCATCTCGACGTTGAGGAACAGCACGGCCGTCTGCGAGAGCTTGGTGGCGACGGCGTCGAGGAAGACCTCGGGGCAGTAGTACTTGTTCTCGAGCGTCTTGCACTTGCGCGACTTGGCGGCCAGGATGCGCATGTTGATGATGTCGGCGCGGTCGCGGAGGAAGACGGCTTCTCGTCCTGTTTTGGTGGGGGCGGGGCGGTTAATATGGGAGGCTTGGTTGGGATTGGGAAGGGGAAAAAAATGGCTTACCTCGTGCGAGAAGAGCGGCGCTGAACCCGCCTGCTCCACTGGGATGGTCGCCTTCGACAATCACCTCGCCCTTGCGCGCCTTGTCGACAAAGGTCATGACCTCTTTGAGCTTCTTCTTCCCGCCGACGGAGTTCTCGAGGCTCTTGGTTGCCGCTTGGCATTGGTTGAGCTCGCCTTGGAGAACGCCAACGACGTGTTCCCTGCCCTGGGCCCACTCATTGGGCTGGATATCGGGGTCGAACTTGTAGGGTTTGATAGAAATCTCGATGCCGTCGCTTGTAGCGTATGACCGGTCTGCGAGCACGGTGGATGCGGCTTCACTGACGACTTTGCGGGCCGAGGGGTGCTTGGAGAAGGACGACTTGTCGAGAAGCTTATCAATGCTGCCTTGCACAGCTGTGGAAGCTACTGTTGCTGCGAGGCGGCCCACACCGAGCCTGGTCAGGCCGGAGGAGGCCGTGTCAAGCTGCCGATGCCAGTACGGTGACTTTGGGTCGGCCTTTGGTAGGTCGGCAATATTGTCCAGCTCTGGCGGAGCAACAGAGAGATCCTCGACCGGCTTGTTCCAATACCTGGCAGCCAGCTGGTCAAGCACTTTCTGGTCGAGTGCATCCTTGAGCAAGCCCTGCAGCTGGGCCCGGCCAAAGGACGACGTGAAACCGTGAAACTGGTGCTTGAAATCGTCTAGACTTGAGGCCAGATACGCCTCGGCGCTCATGGGTTGCTCGTTGTACTGCACCTTGAACTGGTACGTCGTCTCCTCAAGTTCTCGCTGAATGGATTCGGTGGTCTCCTGCAGCCTGGAGGACATCTGATGCTCCAGGACCTGCATAAGCTTCTTTCGGAGCGTTATTGAACCCGTACTGACCCCGGTCTCGGGCCCAAACTGGGATGGGTACGAGCTGAAGAAGGATTTCTCGTTCCGGTTGATGCTAGCCAGGATATCGCTAGTCTCTCTCCTGAAGAGACCTGTTTGAGAAGGCAGCTTGGAGATCACTCCAACGTACCCCAGCCGGAGGGGGTATTGCCTGTCACCCAGGACGGCAGCCCCTTTTTCCGGGTCAACTAGGTCCATCTTGGTGATGACACCAATCGTCCTTTCACCTCTCGGGTCCACTCTACGGCTTGCCTGCAACGCAGTCGAGTTTGCCAGGTCCGTGTCGGCAGCTGAGATGGCTAGAATGATATTGGGACCCCGGATATACTTGTCGCATAATTCTGAGATCTTGCGCTTTAGCTCTCGTGGTTGATTTTCCCCAGCCACCTGAATATATCCGGGGAGGTCGATAAGTGACAGGTCCGGTATCCTCGGCGAGTGGATCGTGAGCCGGATGGGGTCGTCCGAGACACAAACGGACTCGGGGACGGACTGGTTGAGCTCGGTCAAGGTCTTTTGGATCAGGGAGAAGTCGGTGACCTTGGTAAGGCCGAGATCAGGAAATTCGCCGTAGTCGGTCCGCGCTTTGGGGTCGTTCACAAGAGTAAGCTCGATCGGCCGCCGGGTTATCATGTTGCTCCCCTTCGGCAGGAACTCATGGCCAACGATGGCTTCCAGCACAGAACTCTTCCCTGACGACTGAGACCCGATCACCACGATGGATGGCAACGTGACGGTGCTCGACTGGCCGACCTTTTGGAGGAGGTTCCGGATCTCGATCATCCGCTTCGTGATGTACATCATATGGTCGTCCTTCAGGGCCTCTTCTGGCGTCCGTTCATCGTGTTCGTCGGATTGGTCAAGGCCATAGGCCGCTGCCGAGGCTCCTGCAACGGCGGCAACCCCAGCCCTGCTCTGCTTGGGCGGTTCCGGCCCGCCCTGTCCTCCCGGGCCGCCCTTGCCAAAGCCCACTTCGCTCTCCCCGCGCATAATCTTGTCCAGCCATTCCGGCATCTCAAACTGGTCCTTGGTGTTTCCCCATCCCTTTTTCGTTTGTTCGGCGATATCCATGGCGCCTCCCCAGAAGCTTGAAGCAGTGGTCGTGACGGTAGATTTCATGTTGCCGTACATCTCCTGCGCAGAGTTACCAAACTCTGTACACAGTTAGCAAGGCTCGTCCTAGGCATGGTTGCCATAGTCCTTCTTACGAATAGCTTGGTACTGTATCCACCCCACGGTTCCAATCATTAGGCCGCCGAACAGGGCGGGGATCCTGATGAACTTGATGGCCAGCTTCGGCAGCATGCGGGCGAAGGAGGCATTTCGCACGATGACGGCATTGTGGTAGGCGTTTGACGGAAACTGGAGTGATCTCCTGAAGCTGCGGGCCGCAAGTTCGGCGCGCTGGATGCCGCCGGTCGGGAGCTGGTGGAAGTGTCGGACTGCGCGGACGGTGACGCGACGAGCGAAGGGGGCGATTGCCCCAACCGCACGGAGCTGCGCGCTCATCGTAATGAACCGAGCAGTGAGGATCTAGGCGTCATACGGCAGCATGGAGGTGGACGATTCGAGCGATTTCGTGGTGGGGAGTTGAGTTGGAGACGGGCTATCAGGTGATGCTTGTGACCGACAATGACCTCCCAGCCCCGGTTGGAATTTAGATTGACGACAAGCCCCACCTTCCTACGCAACATGTAACACTCAGCATCTTCCACGGGTCAATTACAATATCGGGGCTTATCGATAGTGGTCAGAACACGAAGAAATCAAACACACACATCTATCTCGGCTTTCGGGGGAATGTTGGAGCATTGACCTAATTCTAGCCTCCATGACCTGATTGATACCTATCATGGTCGCTGCGTGATATATCTAGCGGTGTGAAGATTCAAAGAGCGTTCAAACTGGCGAGCTTCACCGACACCCACTGAAATGTGGGGCAGGAGCAGGGGCAATCTATAAGTCGTCGCTTTGGGACTCGGGAGAGAGAGAGATTCAAGATGAGAACAGCATTGTTTTTTTAGATGGTGATGCCCAAATTCCACTCCCTAAAACTTCAAATAATCTTATATAACAACCTTTTCCGAATGACAGACGCTGTGAGGTTGTCGTCTGAAGCAGCCACTCCCGAATGGTGCCTCCCTCGCATCAGATCCCGCTCCCGCTGGTGCGTCACCTGGCCCGATCTCGGCTGCAGGGGGGTGCTCCGCTAATGGGATACAGCTACAGGGCAGCTGCTGTGTTTCCACCTACAACTACTTCATGTTGGGCGTATGAAAGGCAATAAAACATAGAGAGACACGTAACGGTCGTTTACTATTCCCGTCAACTAAGACAAGGGTCCATCTAGGTAGTATTTGGGGCTGTTTCTTTCTTTAGGCCGTCCTCGTCTGAAAGTACTCACTAAACCCGCAGAGCACTTCCGCCATTTGACTAGCCGATTTCGTCAACCCAGCCCGCCGGGAAGTTGCCTCGAGCCATGCGATTGTCCGTCACTGGCTCCCCTCCATAAGTGGTCCCATGCGCGGCTCGTCACACGATCACACAAGTTGGGAACAAAACCCGACCTGATTGGGAATTGTTCAAAGACACCGAACTACCTGGATCTTCTTTTGCGAGCCATTCCAGAGCTTACGTACTGGACCAACAACAACTTGCATCACCCGTTTCCGGCTTCGCCCCATCTCGGGCACCATTCACACCATGTGCCGGTTTCTGGTACGACAGTTGCGCCTGCGTCTACTTGAAAGATCAATGCTGACTTTTTTGTGTGTATTCTTTAGGTGTACAAAGGGAGCGATGAGATCCTCCTCTCGAAGCTCGTCCTCAATCCCTCACATTCCATCCTCAAGCAGTCGTTTGACTCGCGCCTCCGACTAGTGAGCCAGCCCAACTCCGCGTGGCTCTAGGAATCGTAGCTCACGGGATTTTTTTCACACTGCAGGATACCCGTCGCGGACAGAACAATGCAGATGGCTTCGGCATTGGCTTCTACACCGACTCGAAATTGGGCGAGGCACCGTGCCTCTTCACCTCGACTACGCCCGCCTGGAACTGCGCGAACCTGCAACGACTTGCCTCCAAGACGGCATCGAGGTTGATCTTTGCCCATGTCAGAGCGACTACGGAAGGCTCCCTCAGCGAGGATAACTGCCACCCCTTCTGCCACGGCAGCTTGATGTGGATGCACAACGGTGGTCTGGGCGGGTGGAAGCAGATCAAGAGGAGGCTTGGTGAACGGCTGGCCGATAAGTGGTATTTGGGCGTGGTAGGTGGGACCGACAGCGAGTGGGCGTTTGCCTTGTTTCTGGACACGCTGGAGCGAATGGGTCACGACCCCAGCTCTCAGCCCGAGACCGGATTTGGGCCGATAGTCCTCAGGAAGGCGATGCTCAAGACGATTGCCCAAATCAACGAGCTGATCGACAACATTCCCGAGAGCGTTGTTCATGCCGAAAACGTTGATACCAGGAGTCTGCTGAACTTCGCCGTCTCGGACGGCCACAGCATCATTTGCACTCGCTATGTTGGCAGCGCTTCGGATGAGGCTGCCAGTCTGTACTATTCATCTGGCACTCTGTGGGAAACAAGGGCGCCGATACCCGAGAGCCGGGACTATCAAATGGAGCGAAGCGATAAAGGGGCAGACGTGGTGCTGGTGGCGAGCGAGCCCCTGACGTTCGAAAGAGGTACGCACGGCCTGTCAAATGGCATTATTATCTTGTAACAATCGCTAACCAAACCAAGAAAACTGGGTAAACGTCCCAACCAACTCGATCCTCACAATCCACAACCAAACAGTCATGGTCCATCCGATCATGGACCAGTACTACGACCGCAACCCGCAACACCGTCGCTCAACCGCCTTCGTCAGCACCAAGGGCCTCTCCGCCAACGAGAAGGGTGCCACCAGGTCAGGCACTCCCTTTGGCCTCCCGGCAAGCATCCCCTCGGTCTCCTCCCTCCCACACTTCTCGGACCACCCGGAACCGCACAACAAGCAGCATTTCCGCGTGCCGACCATCCCAACCCTCCCCACCAGCATACCCGGCTCCCGCACCCCCGACGGCCTCTGGTCCACCTCAACGCTCCCGCGCTCGCGGACGCCTCTATCACACGCTGAGACCATTGCCCCAGAGCCATCATCCGGCCTGCAAGCGCCTGCGATGGACGTCAGGGCACTGACCGCACCGCCTCTCATCCGCACCACTTCACAACAGCCGCCCTCGCAGGGTAACATTAAGAAGAAGCGAGCTTCTTTGGGAGCGATAGAGCCACCGCATGGCGGGCCCGGGCTGGTGCCGTACTTTGATACGAGTCCAATCACGGCGGAGCCGGCGCGGATTGAGTACGGGAACCCGAACAAGATTGCACAGCTGTTCCCTGAGTTGGCTTTGAGTCGAGGGTCTTGAGAGGGCGTGGTTTGGAGTTATGAAGATTGGGTTTATGGGTTAGATTGTCTGGCGTTTGGTAGGGCATTGATTGAATGTTGGCATAGGTAGCAAGCGTGTGGGTATACTGTTTCAGTGTATGCATGTGTAGCTTGTGTGTAAATAGGGGTGTTCGCTTCATATGAGGTTGGGCCGTTCATAGAGAGTTTGGAACAAGGCAAAATCAATCAAAACCTCTGATCATTACACGTGCTTTGAGACCGATGCATTGAAAGATTTTAAAAGAAATTGGCCATGCATATATTCAATCATTCCAGCCCTCCGCCCCTTATTTACACAACCAAACCTCTCTGCCCTCGTGAACAATAAAGACAACCTATTCTCTACCCATCGCTGCTACTACTACTACAAGTCTGCACCGTAACCTCCCACCGCAGATTCCCTCCCCGCCCGTACCCCTCCCCGAGCCGGTTCTGCACCACCCTCGCCAGCCGACTCCGCAGCTGGCTCAGCGTCCCGTCGTCGCCTGCGCACCCGCGCGCCAGCCGCACCTTGAGGTTCGCCATGGCCAGCCCGTAATGCACCTGCCAGAACTGCGCCTCCTCGACGCGCGCGACCTGCGGTTCCGACTCGATCTCCCGCACGACCGACGACACGGTTGTGGTGTTGGTGGTCGTGGTCGTGGTCGTCTTTTCGGCTATCGACGACGACGACGACATCATCATCTTCTTGCCGTTTTGGGGGTCAGACGCGGTAATGCTGCTGCTACTACTACTACCGGGTAGGTCGTTGTAGCTCATCAGCAGCATCAGCCCCTGGGCGACGGCCAGGCGCGTGCCCAGCACAAACATGCTCGCGGCGATGGCCGCGCAGATCAGGCGGTCGAGCCACACAAAGTGGGGGACGCTGACGAGCGGGAGGAGGAGCATCAGGAAGGAGAAGCAGAGGGTCAGGAAGTGGAAGGGGTTGGCGAGGAGCCCGGCCCCCGGGAGCAGGCGGGCGAGGTAGGGGAAGGGCACCCGCATCACCCGCCGGATGCGGCCGTGGTTGCGAAGGCCGTAGGCGCTGACGAGCGTGCTGACTACGGCGGCGAGGCTGGCGAAGTCGACGGCGCCCGGGGAGATGTAGCGCGCGCCGTGGGTGTGCCCGCCGGCGTGGGGTTCTGGGGTGGTGGCTTCGCTGCCGGTTGGTGGTGTTGTTGTTGTTGTTATTGGGTGGTGGGGGGTGTGGTCGCCCACTGTTTCGAGAAAGTGCTTGAGGTTATGCGAGATGAGATCGAAGCCGCCGAAGACGAGGAAGACAGACATGGCAAACCCCGCGAGGACTTCGGCGCGCTGCAGGCCGAAGGGGTGGCGGATGCTGGAGCGGCGCCAGACTTCGAAGTTGCCGAGCACGTCGACGACCACGCATACGGCGGCCGAGCCGACGTCGAAGAAGACGAGGTGGGAAAGCGCCGTCATGGCGAGCGACCCCTCGGCGCTAAAGAAGACGTACATAGCTACTGCGGCGTGGCAGCAGCACCACCAGAGGCGGGCGCGCTGAGAGCGCTGCATGCTAGCCCAGGCTTCTCTAAAGGTTGGTATGGGAAGGGAGGCGGGTAGGACTGGAGGTGGCCGCGGGGGCGGTTCTTGGAAAATCTGGTGTTGTGCGCTTATTGAGCTGTGTTTGTAGCGGTGGCCTCGCCGTTGGCCGATGTTCTGCGTTGGGGCAACAGTTAGCTCGTCTGATTCCATGCCCGCCATTATGAGAGAAGACGACGTACAGACTTGACCGGGCCCTCCTGTGATATGAATTGGGTCTGAAAGTTGAAGGGGTTCTTCGGCGCAGACCCGTTCGCCAGCCCATCCTCGGTCGCCATAGCGAAGGGGGAATCGGGGGTCGGTGGGCGCAACGAGGTTGAGTGGTGAGGGTGTAGGAAGGCAGCGAGACTGCTTCGCGGGGACGCCGCAACGAGGAGGTGTTTGCAATCTGACCCAGTCTGGTCTCGCTGGTCTCGCTGGTCTCGCTGGTCTCGCTGGTCTCGCTCTTGGTTGTAGTCGTCGCAAGTAAATTGAAAGGACGAAGGCTCGCCGAGGCTGTTGTCCGTAACGACAAAGGCCGGCGTCGGCGGTGTCCTGGGAGGGTCAATGGAAGGCGGGCTAGGAGCCATGAGCCTGGCTGAACGACAACGCTGGAGTTTAGTTGATTGTGCTGTCCACCCCTGCGCGGCCGTGGTGGGTGTCCGGCTCGCGATCATCGAGCGGAGCCAAACGTGGACCTTGAAGAACAAGGGGGTGTCCGTTTTGCGCCTAGCGCGGGCGGGCAAACAGAGGCAAATTACAGAATACAACTCTGGGATTCTCAGCACACATCCAACTGGAGATCGGGCTGAACTACGGTGGTATATGGCGAATAAACGATATTATCATTATGGGCGTTCAAGTAACTTCCTCGGTGTCTTTCTACCTGGTAGTTTCAAAGAATATCGAACAGCAGTTGGCCAGCAGCGAGGCCCGGAGTTCTGTGGGGGGCGGGGCCGGGACAGGGGAGGTTTCCAGGTTGCCTGCCGGACCCAGACTCCCAAGGTCCCCACTTGGTGCATTTGGTGGCATCGCGGCGTGGATGGAAATGCACCTGCAGGGGTGCGATATTCTGCAAGGCACGTCACGTCCTTCCAGATTGCTTTCAACACGTCTGGTGTTGAATAACATTCCGCCAAAGACCGACGCTCAAACCCCCGCTGTTGAGACGATCCGAAGTGGCAAGAGACGAAAACACCCAAAATTCATTCATGACGAGGTTCTGAGTCGCCAACTTGCGCCATCCTCAAGGATCTAGGGGCACATGCTGCAACGGGGTGTCGGACGGCGGCGCGCACGGGCTGCGAGCCCAGCTGCCCGGGACTCGGGGACGACGCAACCTTCTGCATCAGAGTCAACCGAATCTGCCCGCTATGGACCAGTCTACGTCACAGGCTGGCGCCAGTTCCGATGCGCCACCTCCTGCCGCAAATCACCCACCACCACCGGCACCAGCACGCAAGCGGAGCTCGTCTGGGGCAGGTGGGTTGTTGTCCAAGCTTCCGTTCATGCGCTCCACAGGAGAGCATCGTCCGCGACCGCGCCGCAACACCAACGAGACCGAACTGCCGGGTCCGATTCCGACACTACAGATACCCTCCTTCACCACGATCCCTGCCGAACCACCCGCGCGCCACAGTCCTGCAGCCGCAACTGTGCCGCCGCCGCCGCCTCACATACTCCAACATCAGACATTGCTGTCACATCAACAACAAAAAACACGACGACGTAGGGGGTCGTTGCGTAAAGTGGCACTGCTCGGTCGGGGAGCCCAGCGGGAGCGGCGAGAGGGCCGGGAGGGCCGGGAGCTGACCATCGATACGAACCTCGACGTGAACGAGGCGGGCGGGGCGCCCATCGAAATCATAGCCACGGGCACGGGGCCCTTCACCTCAAGTCCCGTACCGATCGACGGCCGCACCAAGGCAAGCCCGATACCAAAAAACAACGGGGCGGACTTGTCGGCATACGGCCTCGGCATCTCAAATCTCACGCCACGCCCGAGCATGGACGGGTACACTGTCCGCTCTGACGCATCTACTTCAGACCCCGACGCGACACCCACAGCCGCCCTAGCACCGTCTCGCATGAATACCGCCCCCAGCCCACCCAAACCCATCGCCGAAACGAGTCCCAGCATAAGCTACAGCACCACCGACGACGAAGACGCCCTCCACATGGCCCGGTCCACCACAACATCCATCCCGATCCACCGCCCGACCGGGCCGTATCTATCCCCCTCCTCTTCCTCCGCCAACCTTCTCCGTCCCGACCGCTCCTCCCTCTCCTCCGGATCCGAGACCTACTTCCTCACCGGCAGCGGCGGCGGCAACGGCGGCGGCGGGGGACCCTCGATCCAGCGACGCCGAAGCGCCACCATCCAGCGCGCCAAATCCCCGCTGGGGCTAAGCTCCTTAGCAGCCCCGCTGCCACAGCCCGACGCGGACTGGGACTATGCCGAGACGGAGTGGTGGGGGTGGATCATCCTGGTCGTGACGTGGACCGTGTTTGTCATCGGCATGGGCTCGTGTCTCGAGGTCTGGAGCTGGGCCTGGGACGTCGGCACCACGCCGTACGCGCCGCCCGAGCTGGAGGACGATCCGACCCTGCCCATCGTGGGCTACTACCCGGCGCTGATCATCCTCACGGGGGTCATGGCCTGGGTGTGGGTTGTCGTGGCCTGGGTGGGCATGAAGTATTTTAGGCATGCCCAGGTTAGTAAGGATTGAGGGCTATAGAGTGTTGTTGTTTCGTTGTTATGGATTAGTAGATATACCCATGGGCCATGGCTTTCACCGGATGTAATGGGGGTTGGATCTCGGTTGGCCTCAAGCTACCTTAAGTAGTGAATGTTAATGATTTGCATTGTCAAAGCGGGAAAGGGGCTCTGTTTGGTTACTGAAAATATACAGGGGTACGTCAGTCGAGGCATATACGGAAAAGATATATCCTGTTGCCCGATTTCTTGCTGCTCTCTGTTCCACTGTCTGAAATACATTGACCTTGGTCTATATTCATCCTTGACTTGATGTTGTAGCCAAAACATGCATGGTTCAGAAGCTCGGATCATACGCTCATTTGGCTACTGCTTTAATGTCGTCGACAACACAATGATGCCACAACAAAGTCCTGCATCATCAGCAATAACTAACCCCTACCACCATCAACAAAGCCTTGCCATCAGTAACAGGAAAAGCTGTCACCACCAACGCGCCTGTTATCATCATCCGATCCAAAGCCAACACTCTTCAGCATCCCGAGATTCCTCCGCCACCACCCTTGTAACCCATCATCACCACAACCATCAAATCTTTGCACAGCCGCCCCGACCAAGCCATTTTCCAACTTCCAAAGACAAGTACGTACTCGCCCCAAACAGAACCTTACACAAGCGCGCGTGTTTCAGAAGCCGCCAGGAAGCGAAGCAAAAGCAAAGCCATCAAGCCATATTGGGGCGGCGACTCGACCCAAGGGTGCGGTTCGCCCCCATCGTCGTGCACCTCGAGATGACAACCAACCCTGATTGGATCACGACGCGCTGCATGGCCATCCTGCACTGCAAGGCGCACAGCAAGAACTTGTGCTGAAAAGAAAGTGCACTTGCGCCCCAAGCTTCGCAGCCCAACGAACTGCCTTGGCTAGCTCCATCTTATCAACCTGGAACTGACCATTTTTGGTACCTCGTGTGTGTCAGCCAGCCAGCCCGGTCTTTCCAACATGCGCGGCAAGCCGCCTGCAGACAAGAGGAGAAAAGACGGGTTGGATAGCCGACGTTGCAAACAAACAACTCTCACTCGCGTGCTCGAATACGATCGGATCGCTCCGGCAAGCTGCAGCAGGACATCTCGAGACGGACAACATGCTCGAGCACATGCAGGTACATACAATGGAAGGTTGAGGATACCTACCTACATCCATAGGTGGCTACCTCGGTCAACAATGACCGAAGCGAACAAACACTCAACTCGCACCCAAAACACGTTGTCCTGTCGCAACACACCAGTCTTGCAGTCGTCTGCAGTCTTCACGACCCGCCCTCGCTTCAAGACACTGCATGTCAAGCATGCAGGAAGAACAGGCGACCGGCCGAATGATGTGACGAACGGTGTGATCCCTCACGGGCCTGAAACAGACCGCCCATTGGGCCCGTGGCCGTCAATTTAAGCGCTGCGGGGGTGCAAAAAGAGGCCGTGGACAAAATGCAGGGGGTCTCTCCTCCGTGAAGGCGATCCCGATAAAGTGGTCTCGCGATAGTGTGACGGTGTCTAACCGTACCCACGTAGCGTCGTGATGAAGGCATTCCCAACATTGTTACCAAATTTCCCTCCCTCCAAGCTGGATTTTGTCGCCCGAAACGCACTTTTCCGACGCGTCGACTGAGTACCACCAACCCCCCGCCTAGAGCCACTTGGCGGCCTTTTCCAACGCCAATGGGCGTCATTTAACGCGCTTTTTCGGGACTTGAACACCGTGGCTAAGAATCTTGGGGTCTATATTGCGAAACGGCGGAGTTGCAACAAGGATGCCGATGGAAAACGCGTCGGCGCGACCTCCCTACGCGTGGAATAGGTAAATTGGTCGGTAGTATTGTTTGTTGAAATTTGAACACGATTTTTATCGCGTTTTTGAGTTATTTGGCTAGATGTATGGCTCGCGATGACTTCAATGCGGGAGGGGCGCGGCAGAGGGTGCTCGCTGCAAATTTAGGTGGGGATACCTTTGGTGGGTCTTACACCTGATACGGTTAGACACCGTCACACTATCGCGAGACACCGTCACTTTATCGGGATCGTCCTTCACTGTCCAACCCCACACTCCGTAGGGGGGGGGGGGGGCACGCTATTAGCGATTCCACGAGTCAGGCGGCTGCTAATTTAGGGGCAGGTAGGCGCGGCTGTCAAAACGCCCACGCTCGGGCTGTTCCCTTGTCTCGTTCCGGACAACTGGGGTGACGGTACTTATTGGTTTATTTTATTTATTTTTCAGGAGAGGAGAGTGTCGGACGCCTGTGGCGCGTCTGCGCGCTTGTCGCCGACGAGGTGAACGCGGCCCGGCCTGGAGAAGCTGAGCTGCAAACATCGGATTGCATCTGGAAAGAATGTGGGTTGAGCTCAGTGTTGCTCCTTGTGGTGGCGTTCTGGTACGTACCTCAACCGCTACGTCATAGCTCCTGGAGCAAAGCAGTCAGTTCTCTGCTGAATGTCATGGAACCCCTTCACAGATGACGGCGATACTGGTGTCGGCTTCTCCAGAGTAATATTCTCATCTCCTCACATCGGGGTGCTCAAGGCTGAAGCTACCTCGTCATTCCGGATACTCGGGCCTGTCGCCTGCCTTGCTTGGCTGATCTGCGCCGGAGGTCCCGACCCCCGAGTCTTCCTCAATTAGTTAATCCGAGAGGGCTGAGCTGAGACAAAGGGACTTGCTGCTGAAACTTAATTTAGTTCTCTCGTGAATTAGGTGAGTTAACGCCCTCGGATAGTCGGCAACGCAAATGATATTGCCAGCATCAACCCTCTCGCCGCCAGGGGCAGTGATGGGCAACAAGGGAGCATCCAGGCTTCCCGGGCGTGGCGTGTCGTGGTGGATGGCGATTCCGGAACACCTATTCAAGGGGATCGGTGGGGGGGTGGTTAAGCGACCAGGGTGGCCCTGACACCCTCTTTCTCGGGCATGATGCGCACCGACCCCAGGCGAAAGTGGGCGGAGAGTTCCAGAGCGAACGATCGACCTCGAAAATCAGACGGCCAGAGACCACCTCAACGGCTGGATTAGTCCGAAGAGCCATCAAGGTTGTAGTATTTCAGGTAGGTCGAGTAGGCCATCAGCCCAACCGAAGCGGCGTCCAACGTCGCACAGCATCGATTTCTCGTGGCCACTCGGTTAAGAGATGGAGCTGCGCTCAGGGTGGCGGGCCACGAGCCAAGAACCTCGCCGAGACCTTGAATTTGTCAGAATCAACAGCTGGACGGCGTACTCCGTATAAGGAGAGAAAATGTCAGCGAACAACGAGAATTAACTATGGTCTAGGGGCGACCTAAAGCAGTACTAAAAGAGACAGCCCAGACCGCCTTTAGGGCCGTGTCTCGGCTCGTCAGCGCTCATTAGCTGCGTTGTACGTGTGATCGGTAGGCCACTTAGACGATCCCGGCCGATGAGGAGAAGAATGCTTCGAGAGGGTGGTTGCAGAGGGAAACGCGCGGGAGAAGGCAAACACAAACGAAGGATTGCCCTCTCGGGCGAGTGCTCCAGTTGGCACTTGGGACTCGAAGCTGACCTCACTCCCTGGCGCATCAAGAGATCGAGAGATCGAGAGGGGGCGACTCTTACCGCTACCTATTGAGAACTCCCCGTTGCAATTCGTCGCGTGCTCCCGATGGCCTCATCGAGTGGGTTACCGCGCTACCTACTTGAGGTCACCCCCGCAGCTGTGAGGTGAATTTGCCCCTTTCAAACGTCTCCTGGGCGGTTGAACCCAACCTCAAACTCTTCGTCTCCGCTCTTGCCTCGGGGGCAATCTCGTAAATAGGTAATAAAATCGTAGGTTCATTTTTTGCTAGTGCCTGTGCGTGCAAGCTCATGTGCTTTTTGCGTTTGATTAAATCAGTAGCTAGGTAGCTCGCCAGCAACGAAGGCATCAGGATCCTTGATAAAAACCTACCTATCGTAGTGACGAGAGACAGGTGCAAATGGATTGGTTGCAGGTCCCTGCGAAGCACCCCATTTTCAGCCTTAGGCAGCCATTGGGGGAACCGGGACCCGGACCCACTGTGCAGCTGGAAGGTGTTGAACAGTTGAAGACGGCCGGGACGCAAAAAACCAGCTGCTCCGCCTGCGCATTCTGATCCCCATTCACCCAGCCTCTCGCACACCATATCTCAGGCACAGCGAGCACCGGTCATCTCCTCTTTTCCATCCCAACGCCAACGCCTTCCCGCAACGACCGGCCTCTGCATCCGCCATCTACGCTCTCCAAAATACCATCTTGCACCTGGCCATCATCGCAATCGCTACCAGATCTACGCATTCTCGACTACTGCCTGCGGCTGAGGCATTTGGCGACGACTGACTCGATCGCCGTCCATCAATCGACCTGACCTGCGCCCGGCCGCCTCGACACTCACAAAACCGCCGACTTCGCGTCCATCCTCTCGCTTCATTTACCATACGTTTTCTCTTTCATCTCTCTCTCCTAGTCTGTTTCTCCAGCAGTCGTTTGGTTCAATTTTGCCTGCGTGACCGTCCTCGGCATCGACACATTTCAGCTACTTTCGCCCTTCCACAAGTCCACTAGGGCTAGAGTCGGGTACGATCATGCAACCTAGCCTCCACCGCGCATAAAGCTTGGAAAATGCGTTTCATTTCTAACCTTTCCTTATTAATAGACAGGGCAACGAAGCCCAAGTCACCTTCCGATCGCAACACGACACCGGTGATCGAATTGCACGACTCCCCTTCTCCCCTCGGTCTCCGCGTCATCTCCTATCTTGTGCCTACCTACCTCGTGCTTCGTGGAGGCAAGCCAAGATGAGGGAAGCCAACTTCAGCATACCCAATGTCAACAAGGCATCCGTGGGCATCACCACGGCCTTGTATGACCGGCGGGCCCTCGACTGCACGTCGACCCTCCCATTGATCAATTCCCTAAATCATCTCGCCTATCTCACCACATCCTCGGCTAGAATCCGCGACATCCTCACCATCGATGGCGGCATCGAAAGATTAGTCTGCATCCTGAAGGAAGGGCGGAGCAAGGACATGATGGACATGTGGAAGTGGAACCTCGCCTTTCAGTGTGTGGTCAACATAGGAGTTAGGGGCACAGAGGCCGTCCGGACCCGGGTCGTGGAGGCCGACATGGTCCCGGTGATTGCTACCATCCTCGACAACTACATCAAGGTTATCGAGAAGGTTCGGGAAAAGGCAGAGGAGGCCAAGCAGAAGTCGGATCATCACAGGCACCGGATCGGCGGGAGCAGCCGCGTACACAAGTCGTCGAGCTTCTCATCCAGGTCGGGGACATTGGATGTGGACCAACGGACTTTCCGCAGGCAAGCTCCGCCCCCGTCGATTGACGTGACTGCAGCTCTGGCCGGGCCGTCCACAGCAGTGGTTCATTCCAATGCCGACCCGACGCCGACCGCTCCGCAATTTCAGGTGACGCCTCCTGCCGACCGAACTCCACTGACCGCCGCCCACCGCCATCATCACCATGTTGTCCCGTCTCCCGGCCCCCAGATCGGGCAGTCACTGGCGCCTATCGTGCCGTCTATGGATGCCGCCGATGGCTTCGTCAGACCTGTCCGGGACATCGACCGTCTTGGGGGCATCATGCCATTCTCTAGATCCGCCATTACCTCACAGCCAGCTTCGCCCACAACACCGCTACCGCCCCCTCAGCTCCGGTCCCCTACTGTGCGGCCCACATCCATGCTCCCCGCTGCAGCTCGGTCTCGGAGACGACCCTCCATTCGTCATCAACACTCGACCTCTGCTGAGCCAGATGATATGAATGCCGACAGCGTTACTTCGGATGATTCGCCCGACGCCGACATGTCGGGGACCGGAGATATGCAGCAAGAAGTTGGGGTTCAGGCCATCACAGTAGAAGACGGAGACAGCATCATGGCAGGTGGGGCTATTGACCTGACAACTCCAACGGCATCCGAGGCCCAGGACGCCGGGACTTTCAACATCACCCACCAAGGTCCCGTCGATGGCATCGTTACCACCAACAACACGCCGACACCTGTGCCAGCTATGGGCTTGTCTCCGAATCGGCCAACTTTTGTGAGCCCGCCACAGCCGGCCATGCCAAATGCCAGTGTTCCACGTTACCTCCTCGATCGTCAAGTCAGCCCGGACCCCCAGATACTCGCCGCTATGCCGAGGGAAGAAGACGTCTTGATGTCACTCCAGCTCCTGGCGTATGTTTCCAAGTACTGCAACCTGAGGAAATACTTCCAGAGGAGCCATCTCGTTCCCAAGCTCAAAATTGGAAAGGAGATCCAGCTTCTTGACGGCGCCGACCCGGTAGCCCTCGAGACGGAATTAGAGCAGGACGACGAAGCCTCTGAGGAGGAGTACTGCCTGCCAAACGACCTGAACATCTTCCCGCTCGTGGAGAAGTTCACGGTTAGGTACCACAGCACCGACATGCAGTACTGGGCTGGGGTGGTTATGAGGAACCTGTGCCGCAAGGACGACACGCGGGGAGGCATCCGGCAATGCGCCTACTACCAGTGCGGCAAGTGGGAAGAGTTCACGCGACAATTCGCAAAGTGCCGCCGCTGCCGACGCACCAAGTACTGCAGCAAGGAGTGCCAGAAGAGCGCATGGGCATTCCACCGCCACTGGTGCATCGCTGCGACGCAATGACGGGGAATGCGCTCTCTCTGCAGTTGGGAATGATGGTCGTTTATTGATACCCCCCGGTTCTTTTTTATCCTCCTCCCGGGACACACACAAGTCTCTGCATGGCGTTATCCCCATAATGTCTACTGGCCCAAACTCTTTAGTGGTTCTTCGGCAGTTGAAGCAGCAAGCAAGCAGCATTGCGAAGCACAGCAGGCACACACAGCATATCATCATCTCTCTCGCCTACACACGGCACCTCCGCGAGCATGGTTGGCGTTGCACGATACCACGAGGAACTTTTTTTCCCTTTCCTTTTCAGGTTTTTTTTGGCAGACGGACGTCTTGGTTTCTCTTTTTTTTGTCAAGGGGTTTTCCTTTTAGCAATCGAGTCAGTCATGGAATCATCATACTTGGTAGCCAGGCACGGAACGAACGAACGAACGAACGAATCCCTATTTATCCTATTCTCCCTTATTTATTCTTATGCCAGTGATTGCTTTGGAAAGGAAACCTTGGAAGGATATTCATTGTGACAGGCAGGCAGGCAGGCAGGTGGTAAGACGGGACCGTCGAGTCCGTCGCCATACTCATTGGGTGGGGGTTGATTGGCTGAGTGGGCATTATCCTGGGCTCCCTTTTTTGTTGTTTTTTAAGCAATACCAGGGTGGCGTTTTGCTTTTAGCTTGGTTTCTTGAGTGTTGCTTTTTTTGGGTTGTTTGTTTGTTTTGTGATATGATGATGCCCTCCTCACACTCTTGAATTTATATGACAACCTTTTCTTCTCAGTGATGATGGCATGAGAGCGTGTCGGTGATTTCTCTTGAGTGTTTGTTTTGGGGCCATATACTGTCTGTGAGGTGAGGTGCCTGTCTTATCGATGAGGCTCATACTTTTTTCTATATCTACCGTCCTTCATTAGCCCCCCTCGGAATGTCTAAATGCATGGCATGGCATGGTATGGTAGGGCATGAGAGCGTGTCGGTGCTTTTGGCCGAGTCAGTCGTGCTGCCTGTCTACCTATCTACGGGATATGTCCCCTTTCCCTCATTATACCTCGGAAATCAATCTGTGGTGTGGCATGAAGGGAGGGATGTGCTACATAAGTCGGTTGTGATGGTTATTTCTCGTTGGTTGGCTGGTATTACAACATGACCAGATCATTGGGAGCAGGTAGGCGATTCATTTTCTACGGATAGTTAGGGAGAGGGAGTAGGTGGGAGGGAAGGTGGGCAGTCGGGTGGGAAATTGATCTGCAAAGGTGAGTTGGACTGACTGGATCTTGTCGGCGACGCTTCTTGGTAAATTGTGGAATAGGTTCGAACTGGTGGGCGCAACGTGGCGCGGAAGATGATTGTTGATCGAGGCTTGGGTGGGTGGGTGACCGCCGGGGTCGGAAAAAGGGAAAGGGTTTACTCTGTACTACGATACCAAGGAGCGGATGGCTGTGATAAGAATGACATTGGAACGTTGGGATGACTTCTACTCCTCCCTGTGGTTTCGTGGTGCTCGCTGCAAACCGAGGCGGGCACTTGATCTTATAGTGTTGCTTTGTTGTTCGACATGTGTAAACGGAAGGGAGAGAGAATGTGGGTGGTTCTTTGTTTACTTCGGTAGGGGTATCCGAGTGCTCGAGTACTTGCCAGACTTACAGAGAGGTCGCCTTGAGTGAAACAACTTGGAAATTGTGTGAAGGCAGCAACGACGATGACAACGACGACGACGATCTAAATAGCTCCAAAAAAAAGTATCAGGTGGTGCCGCGCGTGGCAGATTCCGAAAGCATGACCTTCCCCCCCCCGGGCGGCCACCTGGAGGGGAGTGGCACTAGATATAGAAGTTCCGCATGCGCAGATATCACCGGCCACCCCCGAATGGCCTAACGGTCAATGGGGGTGGCCGCGCCGGGCGAAGACTCCTGGCCAAACCCTCAACGCGCCGAGAGGTCGCCAGTTCGAGTCGTCCCGGGGCCAAAAACCCGAGGGGGCTCGCGCGCGGGCGGACGCGCTCGCGCCCCCCCCTCCACGAAGTAAACCCGACGGGGTTTCGTAGCCGGCTACCTCCTTTCGACCGCGAAGGGGGCTAGCCGGTGAGCTTTTGCTGCCCTCCCACACACCTTCTTGGAGTTGACTTTTCTTCTTCTTTTTTCTCCCGCGTCCGAAATAATCACTCGCCAGCGACGAAACTATGATCGGGACACAGCAATCGATACATTGGCGATGTCGTCCGCCGCATGAAGGTCTCAGTCTATATAATATGCGGAGCATATTGAAGACAGGTCTTGTATAGTCTTTCCCAAGTTGTCATGGCACAGGGCTCTGAATCAAAGTACAATTATGCTTCCCCTGTCAGGTAAAACAGTAGCATTGAACATATACAGACGGCCTAGCCCTTCTACCGACCGGCCCGTGCCAAACTCCCGCGCGCACCATGTGTGTAAACTCGACAGTCAATTCCATCTACCTCTTCCCAGCCTGCCTTTTGCTCTTCCCCAACCGCGGCGCCTTGGTAAACTTCTTCGGCCCATCACCGCCGGCACCGCCCCCACGACCACCACTAGCACCACCACGGCCACCACCCCGACCACCACGACCGCCGCGGCCACCACCAGCACCAAATCCACCGCGACCACCACTCTTCATCCGCTTGGCGTCGAACCCACTCAGGTCGCCCGACGACATGGCGTCGCCCGACTTGATGAAGCGCTTCTTGCCGCCAAAGCCAAACTTGGTGTCCTTCTTTTGCCGTTTGGCGCCGGGGGGGCCGCCGTGGTCGCCGGCCGAGCGCTTCTTGCCGGCCGACTTGAGCTCGTTGTCGACGGCCACGTCGAAGAGGTCCTCTGCTTCGTTTGCGCCGACGGCCGAGGAGGTGCCGTCTTGCCGTTCTATACACACAAAGTAGTTATTAGCATGGGGAGTAAGACAAGGTAGGGGATGGGGAAGAGGGGGAACGTACTCCGCTTGAGTTGATTGATCTTCTCGAGGGTGTCGCGCTTCTCCTTGGCGCGCTCGAGCTGCTTCTGCACCTGGACCTGCTTGCCAAACTTCTTGAGGTCGCGCTGCTTGCGCGCCTCGGCCGATGCCTTCTTGGCGGTTGCCTCCTCGACCATCTTGGCCTTGACCTTTTGCATGGTCTCGTCGCTGCGGATCGTCTCGGCGAAAAAGTCGGTCGGGCGCGTAAAGGGCACGCCCTCCTTGCGCAGCAGCGTGCGCGCCTTGCGGGCGGCTTCGAGCGATTGGTTCATGAAGGCCAGCTCGCGCTCCAGGTCGTCGTCGATAGAGGGGATGGAATCCTCCGTGTTGGTGGAGGAGACAACGGACTGGTGGAAGGCAAAGGGAACGGTCTTGGGGTTCGTGTCGAGGGCGAAGCGTCGGAGGGCGGCGAGGAGGCCCTCCTTGTTGTTGATTGTTTGGCGGACTCGGGTGCCAGCCGCAATCTGTTCCTCATCTTCCTCATCGCTGGCGGAGAGCTCGTCGACGTCAATATCCTCCTCCTCGTCATCATCTTCGTCGTCGTCGTCGTCGTCCCTCTCGGCGCCTCCGTCCGAGTCGAGTTCTGATTCCGAGTCGGAGTCGTCTATCCCCGCCAGGTCGATGCCGCCGTGCACATCGTCCTCACTGCCCTCGGAGTCGCTATCTTCCTCGCTCAACTCCTCCTCCCTCGCTTTCCTCTTGTTTACTTTGCTGCCATTGGTCTTGGGCGTTGCCTCCTCGGCCTCATCCTCCCACTCCTCTTCGTTGTCCTCGATTGCCGGCTCGTTGGACTTCCTCCTGTCGGCCAATTGCTTCTTGGACTTGTTGTTTGCGCCTTGAGGCTTGGGCTTTGACCCTGCCTTAGGAGACTGTGTCGCGCTTTTCTTCGCCATGTTTGCGGGTGATGGGTGGTGGGGACGTAAATTGATGCAAACGCTGGCAGCTTCACACGCCGCCGAAACTTTTTTTGGCGGTTCAGCGATAAGATAAGATACGGAGGTGGGGCTTAGTGCAGGCTCGGCAAGATTCCAACCCTAACCCCGTTTTTCGTCACATCCAAGCAAGAGTTCCCTCGGCTCGATTCACCAGCTTCACCACACCAGGAAAGCACCACGAATATCGGGGGAGATGGACGGGAGGAAAGACATGTTTGTTGTTTTTTGCAATGTATACATGTTGGGGTTTTATGGGTGCAGGTTATATGGGAATAGCAAAAGATATCTCACGTGCATGCAGAACAGGAGCTTTTTGGAGACGAATTAAGGTACTCGTTACCCGAGGTTCGCCTTATCCCACCATTACCTTTTGCCCCTTCCGTCCTTGTTGAAGTCAGAGTCACACAATCCCAAATCTCCCTCCCAATCAACTCAAATACAACTTAACCTGATCCCGAGCAAAAAGACGCGATGGAAAAAGGAAGAAATTTTCTTTTCCAAGATTTTTGCCCACAGCCAGAATCGAACTGACGACCTTGTCATTGCCTAGGTTTACTAGTGACACGCTCTACCACTGAGCCATGCGGGCCTTTGTTTAAGGATGAGATCGACCACGGCGACTTGCGGATCATGGTCCGACCAGCACCAACTCTCCATGTTGCGCGGGCGTGGACTCACCCAGATGAAGCGTCAAGGCACCAGCGGCGGGCAAGATGATGAATTTCATTAAGACCTGGATAATAGCCAAGCAGGGGTCTACTCCTACTGTGTCAATCTTGTACATGTACCCCGAGTCAGGAGTGAAGCTGACTGCGAGACGGACTTATTCGAGACCTCTTCCACGCCTTCCGGGACCATACAAGAGATTTGCACCACCGTATGGCTGTAAATGCTACCTTACCTGGTAAGCCTCCCGGTGCAGCTATGTCTCATCGATGATGCTGCCTTTAGAGTTCAGTCAAGTCAACCCGGCAAGGGGGCACATGTAGCAAGCATAGCACTATGCGTAGTTTGTATAGCTGGCACGACTGACCTCTCTAGAATGGACAGAATGGTGAGTTCAAAACCGGCAAGCAATACCTTGGTAAGTTCAACTCAGAATCACCATCACGTCCTTGGAGCCCCTGAGCCCCTGAACACCTCTCACAGTGACTTCCACTTCACATCACACAAGTCACAATCACTGCATAGCATTTTCGCAAGAAAGTGTGTCAAACCAGCCTCAATTTGCTATATACCCCATTTCCTCCTCCAATACCTAAAAAAAGCAACCCGAGAGAAGAAAAAAAAAAAACCACCCCAACCCCCCCCTTCCCTTTTTCCCCTCCCCTTCTCCATCCAACCATCCCAAGAAGCTATAATCCACACACCCAATCCCATCCATCCCCTCCATGGAAAAAACGAAACCGACAAGAAGGTCGCGACTCTCCTCGCCTACGCCATGGCCTGGCCATCTCACTAGCAAAAAGGCGACATCGCGAAATAGCCCCCCCGCTGGCAAAATGGACAAGAAAAGGGGAAAAACGGACAGGTGTGTGTGTGTGTGTGTACTGATATAACCGGGTTGGTCGAATGAATGACTTGTGTGTGTCGAGAGTTGAAGGAAAGACAAGAGAGAGAGAGAGAGAGTGTGGTTGAGATTTGCTGCTGCGTCTTCTTCTCTACATGGCTGCCGTGATGTTTGTAAAGATGGGGTTGTTCCCGTCAAGAAGCGAAAATAAGGAAATGTTTTGGCGGTAAGTTAGCGGGTTGTGGGTGCGGGAAGAAGAATGAATTTTGGTGAGGCCTGGCTGACGGTTTGGGTGGTTGGTGGGTTGGTTTGAGCGTGACGAGCCATCATCTTCCTGGGGTTTTTTCCCGTTGTCTCAGTGGGCAGAAGGAGGGAGGTCTAGGCGGACTAGAGGGGCTCTCTCTCCCCCTGGAGGGTTGGGTGGTGTTGTTGAGCTGAGACAGGGGGTGTTGTCGGAAAGAGGTCTCTCGGAGAGGACCCTCTTGTTGTTGTTGTCATGGCAGGATGAGATGCTCGTGCGAACGCTCGCACCTGGTGTGCCCCGGTTGTCATTTACATGACAACGCAGTAGCCGCCGAAGTTGGTGGTCTGGGGAACCTTGGTGGATTGAGCGGAAGGCATGTTGATGGTTTGGTTTGGTTTGGCTTTGGAAAAGCTGAAGATGTTTTGAGTGTCTGGTGATTGTGTGATGGTGATGAGGAGGAGAAGTTTTTGGTCTTGGGAGGAGGGAGAGGGGGTTTCTTATACCTTTTCTCGACGACGTTGATGGCACACTTGGAGGGCATTGAAGGTGCCCGTTTGCCACTATTCGTTCCGCTGCCCAGCAGGGACGGGACTCGGAGAATGGCAAGGGTTCTCGACCGTCGTCGCATTCTTTGACATCCCTCGCTTTGGAGTTCTGATAGACAAACACGCAAAAGAGCCTGTTCAAACCCTTGGTGTGGCGGCGGCGAGCTTAGTATTGTGGCCTTAGTATTGTCCTCCGAGAGACAAGGGGGCGTCGGTCCCGGTGAGGTGTCGAAGAAGGCTTCTAGACCACTCGGTGAACAGGAACAACGTGGAGACCACGACTCGCCAGGGGTCCGCATGGTTTGACCTCTTTGATTGCTAGATGAAGATAGACTAAGAGCGTGGAAGTTGCCGCATGGCTTGCAGGACGTTGAGGTGAGGGTCGTGGTGGCGTCGAGCTTAGTATTGTTCCCCCCTGAACCCCTTAGTATTGTTGATCCCGGCCCTTGTTTGTCATGTGGTTTCCAGCCCGACCGCAAACAACATCAGCTCGACAGACGTGGAATTTAGTCAAATCGAGCCTCTCAGCTCCTGGAAAATTGAAAGAGAGGGGTGACTGGTGTTTGCCATCCGGACATCACCGCCTTGGATATGCTACCCGTCGGTGCCCCTTCGGTACCGTCGCTCCTCCGCTGAAAGGAAGTAAACGACGCCATGATGCGGACACTGGGGCACCCACCGCCCCAACCGCAGATCTAGAACCGAGTGAAAGGGAGCCTGGTCGTTCGGAAATCAGCGAGGACATCCAGATGAGGAGACAGAGAGAACTCACCACTTCCCCTTGAGTGTAATCACCACCCACGCGGCACCAGTCTCATCCTGCCCCACAAACATCAGTCAGCCATGTCCCATGTCTCGCCAGCAAGAGTGGTGTCGGGGTGCAAGCCACCGACCGCTGCTGTCTCAGCCGACCTCGCACTCCCGAGACAAGTCAAGTCACTCAGGGGAGAATCAAAACGTACCACTTCCTTCTCCACCTTGCTGTTAAAGCAAATAGCACTCATGATCCCATCCCCAAACTTCTCATTCATGACAGCCTTGAAGGCATACCCATAGTTCTGCACAATCTCGTACAGCCGGTAGATGAGCGGCTCGACGGGCGGCATGGGCCCCGCGCGGCCGCGGTCGGGGAAGCCCATCATCTGGGAGGCGACATTGGACTCGGTCGAGATGCCGAGCAGGTGGGTCAGGCCGGCCACGTCCTCGGGCGAGGCGCGTGCCTGGCCGTAAAAGATGGCGGCCACGGCGACTTCGCTGCGGCCGAGATGCTTGGCGATGGTCTCAAAGGTGAGCTGCTTTTGCGTCTTGGCTTCGAAGAGGGTGGATGAGTAGCTCGGGAGGCGGTCCATGATGGAGGACTGGGAGGGAGAGGTTTTGTTAGGGGGTTATGAGTCTTGCAAGTCACTTGTGTGTGGTGACTAACATCGAGGGAGGCAAGATTCTGTTGTTGCTCTGCCATTGTGATGATTTCGCTGTCTTGTTGCTACGAATATATATGTCTTGTTGTTGTTGTTGTTGTTGTTCTCCATTTAACTACGCCAGAACACAAGACACACCATTTTATAGCACCGACCCGTCAACCCCTCATCTCCTGTAACCGCATATTGCTGATACGCGCCGAGATGGATGAGCTCACCAACCCCACCTCTGGTGGATGAACTCATGCGGCGCGGCCCCCGCAAGGAGATAACCCGGAGAGCCGGAGTGTTGGGAAGCGGGGTTGTCAGACCGGACGAAGCGATATTCATACTGCGTAGTATTTCGTGTGACATCGCATCTCGGCGCTCAAGATGGTCTCTACTGGGTTGATTTGTAAACGGCAAGATTGGTATCACAAGTAAAGCCAACTTCTAAAATGTCCCCGGCTTCGTCCAATCCTCCTTGGCCGCAGCATCCAGGTCATCAACATTCAACATGGCAATCCCTTCTTCAACCAACACCTCCCAAACACGGTTCCTCACATGAATGGGCCACGACGGCAACCCCCAATACCGCGCCTTGAGCCCCCTGTTTTGGGCCTCGCGAATATGACTCCGGATCTTGTCTAGCTGATCCTTGCCCGGGCCCCTTTTCCACCACACCGGCCCGATAACGCTCCAAAAGTCGACGCTGGCATAATACGAGTTGGTTGCATTAAACCCCGAGTTTTCGAGCTTGTCCAGCGGCGCGTCAAAGAATGCGTCTCTGTACGTCGCGTTCCCGACGACGATCTGGTCAAAGGGGGTGTTGCCCGTCCCGACGACGGTGACGGGACCCTGATGGAACTCTCCGTCCTCCGAGTAGCTGAGCCACCCCCTCTCGCGCAGCGGCGTGAGCTGCTTCATGACCCACGGCCAGGTTTCGTGGCCGTCGGTCTTGAGATCGACCAGGAGGACCAGAGTCTGCGCCGGCTCCGTGTCGAAGACGCCGTTCTTGGTCCCCGTGTAGAACTCGGTTGTCGGGTTGTGCCGGGTCAAGATGTCCACCAGGGGGTCGACATACAGGCTCTGGAAGGTGCGTTTTGGTTGTAGGCTAGCCGTGTCGTGCCCGACGAGGAGATCGCCATTACGCAGCCAGACGTCTGCCTCCACGCCCGTGCAGCCGGCATTAATGGCTGAGAACAGGGGCACCTTGCGCCAGTAGTCGTTGTGCGAGTGGCATGGGATAGGCAAGACGTCCCGGAGGAAGTCGGTTGGGTACCAAGCGAGATCTTCGGTGCCGGTGCCCGGTTTTCCCCAGTTCACAAAGGGGTCGCCGTCGCTGGTGCTTCGCTGGCTGAGCATGTGATGGGCTATTGTCTCGCCGATGTCTCCGACGAGGATGAATATCGCCCTAGTTCAAAGGTGAGCGTGTGGGCACAAACCGGAGGAGCGGCTCACGTACACCAGCGCCAGGCCGAAAACATATGTGTGCCAGGTCCATTTTATCCTGGGCCTCAAACGAGTCATCTGGATGCCGTTGCCCTCTGCCGTGTCCTCCAGGTCGTCGGCGTCCCCGGAGATAGGGATATAGGCCGACTTGGGCCTGTCAGACCTCCACGAAGCCATGGTTGACCAGATGTCGGAAAAGATGTCGGATGTCCGCCGTTGGCCGCCCTGGTCTGAGTTGGAGGAGCTCGCTCTTAAGAAAGAGGGTTGATTCTCCTCGGCTTCTGTGACAGCGGCTGGTGCAACCTCCGCGATGGGATCCCAGCGCCTGACCTCCACTAGACCCACCGACTCAGACCGCATGATCTCGGCGTTCGGGGTACGCGGCCGCGAGAGGCCACACTGTTGATGGATATCGAAGCCGGCTTGAGCAGACGGTGCCCTCGGGGCAAGCTGGTTTAGTTATACAGATGTCCTCTCACTCTCGCCGCTCATGATGTGGCTTGCGGCTGAGGTTGATCAATTCTTGGCAAAGGCGAGAGCACCCCCTAACTAACGTTATGCTGAGACAGACAAGGGAGAAGAGGCAGTGAGAGAAAAGAACTCAAGTTGGATAGGTATTGTACGGAATATGAATACCTGCCTTTCTCGGGGTCGAGCCACTCGTCCCCCGGCACGTTCGATCAACAAAAAGGGTCACATTGCAGCTTGCGATGGCGGTCTGGACTCTCCTGCCGCTTTCCGTTCTCGACGCCAACGGCAGTCATGGGGAAACCCACGTGGGTTGGGACTATTCTGTAATATGTACAGAGTTGTTCAGTATTCAGTAATTATTGATGAATTTAACCCAATGCTTGAACGAAAGGGCCTGTCCCTGGATTCAATCCCTGAATCGTGTCGGGGAATCCTTGAGCGCGTCTGATGAGTTCCGACGAGAGAGCGAGCCTGGGAGAGCCTGAATGCGGAAGGGATCAGGAGTGGTGAAAGACCTGCAGTTCCTTACCCCACACCGGCCGGCAGGGTATTGCCCCACTTCGGCGGGGAGGCCCACCGTACGAATCGTCTTGTCTTATCGTTGGCTGTCTGTGGGGAATTTTTTCGACTGACAAGAAGTCGTTGCAGCGACATTCACCAGCAAGAAGAACCGCAGATAGGACAGGATAGGTTGCCCACAATGCCGCACAAGCATACTCGGCGAGACAAGGACGAGTCGGCGTAAGAACTTGTCTCCGTATCCAACCAAAATACTCTTTCATCTCTGACAGCGAACAGTTTCGACCTCCCACCCTCGCAAATAGCAAGATCTCTCCCGCCAACGACCATCTCCAAGAAGAAGGCGGCCGAAAAGAAAACCGAAAAGAAACCCGAGAAGAAATCCGACGATGCTCAGAAAAAGACAAGCCAAAAGAGGAAACGGGGGAGGGCAGATGCCGACGACGCGCCGCGCGCCTTCAAGCGCATAATGGCACTCGCCAGCGGCAAGCCACAACGAACAGGCCTCGACAACGGCGACGCGCCGGCAAAAGGCAAGGGGAAAAAGAAGGCCAAAGCCGTCACCAAGCCTACAGCCAAGCCAGCCTCAGATCCTACCCCAACAGAAGACCTCAAGATCCGACCGGGCGAGCGCATCGCCGAATTCAACCACCGCGTCGACGCGGCCCTGCCCATCAGCGGGCTGGTCACCAAGACAGTCAAGAACGGCAGGGACCCGCTGGGGCTCAAAGTGAAGCGCACCAAGAAGGAGCGCAAGATGCACAAAATGTACGACGAGTGGCGCGAGATGGACCTCAAGGTGAAGGAGAGGCGCGAGGAGGAGCTCGAGCTGGCCGAGGAGAAGGAGATGGAGAACGAGGCCATGGGCGTGTCGTGGAAGCTAGACCTCGAGGCGCAGGCCCAGGGGAAAAAGAAGGGCAAGAGGGGGAAGTACATCGGCGAGGAGAGCGGGCCCGAGGGGGATCCGTGGAAGGAGATCAAGAAAAAGAGGGGGGAGGCCAAGATCGGCCTCCACGATGTTGCAAAGGCTCCGCCGGAGTTGAAGTTGCCTAGGAAGGACCTGCTTGTTCGCGGAGCGGCGGTGTCAGCTGCTGATATCCCCAAGGCTGCGGGCAGTCTGCGGCAGAGAGAGGAGCTGCAGGGCATCAGGGACGAGGTGGTGGCTTCGTACAGGAAGATGATGAGCGAGAGGAGGCCTGCCGTGGCACGTGAGGAATCTGATTAGACAGAGTGGAAATTGAATCAATGGAAGGCCGGAAACCAAGTCACGGCTGCTCCCGAACCGCCTACATTGAATGAATGTTGAATCGTAGTATGTGACTGCCCGGCGCTGGCATTCTCCGTGCACCGGGTGGATGACCCTCCTACGTTCAGTTCAGACCTCTATCTCGATCTGTTGTCTTGGTTGGACTGCAAAGACACTGTGTGGAAAATTAATTGGGCTATTGTTCCACTGACGAGACTGAAACGAATTGGCAACGGCGTGGTACGTACCTTTTGCGAGCCAAAGCACCCCACCTTGCTGTGGCCCTCTCTTGTTTCTGCCCCTCCAAAAATCCTCCCGCATCCGCGCCGTCGCATTCATTCCTCAAATTTCGCCACAGAACAGCGAGCATCAGCGTTCAATTCCTGCACCGACTCACCATCACCCAAATTTTCTATCCCCGAGGATGAACCAAACTGTACCGCAATCATGAGCGGAGTTGGTCTCGAGGTCCTGTTGGAGGGCCTCATTCCGGAGATCGCCTATTCTGGAGAAAAAGGTGAGTCGCATGTGTTCTCGGTGCCCCTCAACACCATGATACAGAGACGATACTAACTCAATTCACAGGAGTGTCGATATCCGAGTTGCTGAAAATCGTACGGCAATATCATCTGAGTCTTGGCGGGCAAGATGCGTCAATTCAAGGCAACGCGGCCGGGGGGCTGCAACAACCACCAGCCGATGACACCAATCTTGAGAATTCGCTTACCGATGCTGAGATGTCGTCTGCCCGCTGGGCCTGGGACTGGTTGCGTTCTCGTCCCCAGATCCTGATCAATGGAAACAAGCGGTGGAATCGGCTCGAGTTGAAGGAAGCCCTCGCCCTGCCGGAAGCCGACTCCGTCGACCCAGCAATCACCGCGGCTGCAGCGGGCGCCAACGACACTGAAAAGCTCAAGCGCAAGAAGCCCAAGAAGACACTCACCACCCGGCCCAGGATACACCCGGCCGAGGATTTGGTCTGGCAGACCTTGACTCGCCATGGCGTCGACTACAAGCGGGTGCCTGCGCTCGAATGGGCGTGCTTGCAAGGAGTTGCGTCGGCCAGGGCTGAGGGCATCCTCCAAAGCGACCTCCGGCGTCTAGTCAATCAAGACAAGCGGTCCCTCCCGAAGCGGACAGATTCACTTGCCCGAAAGGGCTACATTGCCAAGCGGACAGTCGTTGTGCAGAAGATGAAGACCAGCAGACTCTGGCTCATCGACTTTGCCCCTCCGCTTGTCGAAGCAGAGTCATGCGGCCTCGATCTGACGCCCGAGACGCTGAGCATGGACCTGGAGCCGGTCCCATGGCATCAGCGCTGGACTGGAAACAACATTGACATGGACGCCCTCGGCAGAACCGTCGTCGGCGTCGTCAAAGCTTTCAACGTGATTCGATACGCCGATCTGAGATCCAAGATGGGTGTCTCGGGGAAGAGGTGGCAGATGAAGACCCTAGCCAAAAATTGTCAACGTTTGGTTGACGTGGGCGTGCTAAAATACACGGCTGCCTCTTTCTCCGGCTCACGGAAGGTCTTCAAAGACTGCCTCAAGTTTGTGCGGGAACCTAGCGCAGAAGAGTGGGACAAGTTCCTCGCCACTGGAAAGAAAACATCGCTCTATTCGGACCCGACTAGACATCGGGAGCCAAAGCCCAATGCCCTTGCCCTCTACGGAAAGTCGGGAGAGGATGGCCAGGGAAGTGGTGATGCCCGGTCCAAATTGAAGCGCATCTTCAGCGGTTGGACACCCGAGAAACCTCTCGCGCAGACAGTCTTTGAGGTCATCCGCCGCTCTGGTCCCGAGGGAGCCTCCAACCCTCAGGTCAGTGTAGCTACAGTCGGCTACCAGCATCGACGATACCTTTCGAGTTACCTTACCAAGGTTGCCGAAACCCAGCAACCCCCACACCTCAAAAAATTTCAAGTTCTCAGCAAGCTTGTTCGCACAGGCAAGACTTCTGCCTACATGTTCTCGGCGCCGGGACCAACAGACCAGGCCGCCCTTCCGCAGGTTGAAGAAGAGGAGGAGGCACAGGCCGAGGACCAGGCGAGAGCTGGGGGCCCATCAGTCTCGACGCCCAAAAGTCCGTACGGCTTTGGAGCGCCGCGACCCAAGGCGTTCAGTACGGGACGAGACCTCTCGCTCTCGGAAATGTCACAGGTGGCTCGGAAGTCAAAGCCTTCGTCCAAACGGAAACTTTTACCCCGTCTCAGACCAGAACACCTGGCGGTGGCTGAAATTGTTCCCGAGGTAGCCGCCGGACAAGACGTTGCGATGGCGGACCAAGAAGGCCATCCTGATGAGCTTGGAGACAATCAACCCTTGAAACGCCCCTTTGACGAGATGACAGCCGGTCCTGAGGGACCCGAAGACGGTATGATTGAACCATCTGGCGCTCAAGAGCAAGGACTTCCGCCCACCGCAGTCAATCTAGTCCCGAAGGTGCCAACAGACGAAGACCTTATCTTGGGCGTCCGATATAATGGTATCGTCGGGAAGCTGAAGGTACACTGCTCAGACCGCAACCTCACTTTCCTAAGGTCTGGCAGAGGCCTCAAGAAGCCGCTCGTTATTCCCATCGACGACAGTCTCGACGAGCCGGCCATTCGGGATGTCCCAGGGAGTGACGAAAAGAGTTTGGTCCTTGTTACGGGGGAGAAGGAGGGGGCTGCGGCCTGGACCTACGTCTTCATCTTTGACGACGAGGGTCAAGAGAACGCCGTCTGGATCCAGCAAGAAGTTATCAAGATGAAATCTCCCGATTACCAAGAGCCTGCCCCGCCGGAGATTGCGGTTGCTTCCGAGATTATCGCCGCAGAGCCTGAGGCTGCTGCTCCATTTGAGTCGACTCGCGGCAGAGGAGGGCGAGGTAGCCGTGGGGGCGGCAAGGGTAGAGGAAAGAAAGGACAATCCCTACCCGCTGGAGCAAAGCCGTTCGTCTGCTCACTATGCGGCGGCGCCTGGAAGAACGATCTCGGCCTCAAATATCACCTGCAGAAGGCTCAAGTTCCCTGCAACCCCAACTTTGACCCTGCCATTCTGCTCGAGCGATCCCGGAAGCGTCGCAAGTTATCGCCCGCCGCGCCATCTTTGGCCAACTCGGAAGCCGGGGATGAGGGTACATTAGGCCGCACGCGAAAGTCCAAGAGCGGACGGAAAGGCGAGAAGAGAGGCCCTCGTCTGCAATTCGAAGTTCGCACCGCTATGCGTTCAGCACAGGACCCGGCTCACAAGTTTCGTGGTCTCAATGTTCTGGATGCTGGAGACGAGGAGGACCCGGCAAGCTGGGCTTCAGAACGCCCCAGGAGGGTCCTCGGGAGCGCCGCCTCACAGCCTCCCGCTGGCCGGGAATCTGGAACATCACTTCCTGGTTTGACAGGAAAGAGTGTTCTGCCCACGAGCCACTCAAGCGGCTCAGCTGGTACATTCTCCAATGCCAAATTCCGCCCTTCTACGTCTATCGGCACGGCAGCATATTCAAGATCTACGCCCAACGTTGAAAACGGCGCACTTCAAAAGGTCCCGTCTATCACCAACGAGTGTGCAACAGGTGTGGATACAGGCCTTGAGCGAGTACAGTTGCCTTCTCTGCCAACTGCACCCACAACACCTTCACGTTCTCGAACTCCTGGAGATGCTCCGGTGACTGAGAACAAACCAACATCTCGTACAGTTCTCGAGGACTTCACACTGCGGCCTACAGACGGAACACCTCCATTCAACCGATATGAGGACGCCTCACCATCGACAGGATCCCCTGTGACCGGCCAGTCAGAGTTGCTTCAAGGTGATTACCCGGATCCCTTCCCTGAACAATGGGGGCGAGAGGCCGGAGAAGAAATCGGGACGGAAACGTCGACATCGTACAATGACCAACAAGGACCTAAGTCATTTACGCCGTCGTCAAATTACGACCGCATAACTAGTGATGCAAAGAGGCGGACCGCCCAGGCCTTTGACATCATAACCTATCTGCTGAACAACAACGACGGCGTGTTCCCCGGCGACAAGGCCCTGTTCTACGCCCTGACCATGGCGTTCTTGAATCAGTTCAAGAAGCAGATGCCGCCGACCTGGAAGAACTGCACCAGTGCAGTCAAGGCACTGGAGACTCGCAAGCTCGCCGCTGTTCATACCCACATGCTCAAGACAGAGAGGGGGCGTCTCCAGACATGCACCCTACTCATCAGAACCGGCGTGGACCCTAACGGGATGCCTGCCACCCTCATGAAGCAGAAGATGCGCGAAACCTATCCGCGCATCTTTATTCCGGCTGCGTTCTCACCCTCCGAGGGAGATCTAATCAAGTTGCAGGAGCTCGACAAGAAGACTACCGACAGCAACGGCAAGCCGAATGCCAACGGCCAGAAGTTCCGCAGCAGGCGCAAGATTGAAGAGATTGAAGTTTTCAATGCGCCTTACTACACCAATACCGCCCCTCCTGTCGCGCCCAGGAGGGATCCCCTCTGGATCCGGGACTCTGAGCGGCTGTACGATGATGGCTTTGTTAGTCGGAAGCGCTCGGCTGGCGACGACTCCTTGGCCAGTCCCCTCCAAAAGAGGGTGAGAACTGGTTTCCAAGGCGACGATTATTATGATATACCAGTGGATCCTAACATTTTGGGAGACCCAATGTCATCATCACAAACAGGCCAGCGAGATGGCCCTTCGGTGCTCGAAGCAATCAAGGCGTACAGTCTATTGCCGGCGAAACTGGGACCGCGCGGCCGGCGAAGGCAGTCAATCCCGTACATGCCATTGGCCAAACTGTCACCCGAGCTTGGTAGAATCAGGAATCCCGGGTTGGCTAGTTTGCCTGGCTTCTACTTTGGCGCCCCCGTTGACGCTTCGACAATCAAGTTTCTTTCCCCTGAAGTCCTCATTTTGGACCCCAACACCAACCTCGAAGATGATGTCGAGGAGGCTGAGGAAGACCAAGGCCAGACCCAAGCTCAAAGCCGGGAGAGCACCGAAGATCTCTTGGACGAGTCTGAAGTTGAGAAACCAGAAAAGGGCACTGAGGCAGCAGTCGAAGAACATAAGAAATTCAAGTTTGCCTGTCCCTCTATTCTGGAGCCCGCATCGAGGGGCTCCTGGCCCGACCACTCTCTTGGCTTCTTTGAGCACTACGAAGGCAGCTTCACCCTCAAGGGCTGGATGCCCAGCCGAAAGTGGCTTCTGGCCCAGAACCTCCCGTTCAGTGCAGAGCAGATGGCGGAGAAGCAGAAGGCTGAGAAAATCAAACTGCGCGGCTGGGTTGACAGGGAGTATGCCCGGTTCTGCTCTCTCGTCAACCAATGTGCGGCGTGGGAGCAGTCGCATCCCGGCACGGCCGTGATGCTGGGGACTTCTGTGTCGCCTGCCTACATTTACATCAACGTCTCTCCGCCAGAATCGAGGGCCACCGGCAGGGTGGTCAGCTTGAAGTGGTCAGATGAGACACAGTACGCCCCCGAGACGCTACCCTACGAAGACCTCGAGGACGACGATTACGGAGATGTCATCTACATCGAAGACGGCCCCGAGAGGGTCGGAAAGGACGGCGAACCCTCGCCCAAGAAGCGCCGCGTACAAAAGCCCGCTGGGGTGCAGGTGAGGCGGATGCAGGGAAGGCCCCCCAAACTCAAGCTCGCGGCTATCAAGACGATGCGTGAGCACACGGCCTACCCCAAGACGGCAGACGACTTCTTGCGGGACGAGAGGGGGGACCTTGACTGGTCGAGCGAGAATGTCCGGCTGGCTGCCTTCATTGTGGTTACCACCTTGCTAGGCGGTGTTGACAGGGTTGTGGATTGGGGGCTGATGCTGAGGCTCATGCCTGACCAGACGTGAGTAGATATGCCCTAGAATCGTAATGCGTGGTGGCTAACAACCAGCAGAATCAGCCAACTGCGGCACTACTGGTGTGCTTTGAAGAAGGACCGCCTGTCGACCATTGTCAGCCTGACAGAGAAGTTCCGACGGGCATTCCTCAGGGCATATGAGAAGAACGAGGTTCCGCCCATTGACTTTAACGACGTTTCAGCGTACGACTGGAAGTTTTTGATCAACTGGACCACCAAGCTTGACATGGCTGAGCGACGGGCGCTCCCCGCGACGCGCAAGGCCTTGGATGAGACGGTCACCGTGTCCAAGTTCAAACATGGCAACCGCCCATGGAGAGAGGCCTTCTACCACCCCCAGCGGTCCATCTTCAACAAGTTCCAAGACGCGACATCCGAGTCCCTTTCCCTATCGGTGGACAGCGTCTCCGACCCAAGGCCGAGCACCGACATGATCGTCGCCATGTCCTGGACACGGTCGCTGTGCGTGACCCCCGTCGAAGCGTACACAGCCGACGCCGTCCTCCACAGGCGCAACACCCTATTCCCGAACCGCAGCAAAACGGAGGTTACCGAGTTGATGATTAAGGGCGTCGACCAGCTCCAGCAGCAAGGCGTCATCTCCAAGTCGTCGTCCAAGTGGTCCAACGGCCGCCGATGGCGCTTCAACAACCGGGTGCTCGACTCGCTCGAGAAGGCGGCGCAGCAAAACAAGTTCGCCAAGGCGGTTCAATTCAAAAAGGAGCTGGACCGCGCCTTCCGCGCCGGCGACAAGAAGAAGCGCGTCACGTACATCACCAACGACGGCATGATCATGGCCCTGCTAAACCTACAAGCCAACGGCCGCGTTCGCATCGAAACCACGGGCCAGCCCAACGTGCCCATGGGCCACGAACCAGGCAACTACGAAACCCGCAAATACACAAAGAAATACATGCACTTCCGCCTCGACATTGTCCCCACCGACTCCTACCTCTACGACGACACCACCACCCTCTCCGAAGAAGACACCACCCTCTCCGACCTCCTAACCCGCATCAAAACCACCCCGCCGCCCACCCGCGGCCCGGGCGGCGCCGTGCCGGTCTGGTGTGACGTCTTTGGCCGCGTTGACGCGGACCGCTGGCTCAAGTACCTTAGCGCGGTGCTGATCACGCTGGCGTCGCGCGGGTCCATGGGCGCTGACGGGCTCGTGCAGACGCTCAAGCCCGTCCTCATGGCCTTTGAGGCCGGGCTGGTCGTGCAGTGGGCGGGCGAGCTGGGCCTGCTGCGGGCGCAGCTGGGCGCCACGGCGCCCGCCGTCATGGAGTGGTGGTGGATTGCCGTGGAGGCGCAGCGGGAGGGGTTGGAGGCGGTGGAGGCTGCTGCTGCTGCTGCTGTGAAGAAGGCGGGGCAGAGGAAGGCGTTGCCTTCGGGGAGGCCGAGTAAGGCTGTTGTTGGTGTTGTTGAGGAGGAGGAAGAAGGGGGGCAGTCTTGAGGGGGATGAGGAGGGATGAGGGGGGATGAGGGGGGATGAGGGGGGGTTCACCAGGAGG
>MU857098.1:0-37676 GCA_033296705.1 Chaetomidium leptoderma | reverse complement strand
CCGCGTTCCTGTGCCTCCTACGGGCCAGGGGCCCTGTTGGTTTAATTCGTGACAAATGTGTAATGAGGGTTGCATGAAAAGGTTTTACCTACTGCTACTTTGCGGGGTATTGGGGTTTTTAGGATTCGGGATTGATAGCCGGGGGGGTACCTTTCATTGACGCCAAGCGTCTGTTGGTTGGTCCCTACCTGACGGCCCTGATGTTGAACTATCAAGAGAAAGAAGTTTTGTATTCTAATTATAATAAATCTTAGTCTTAAAAATAAGTATTCAGTAATCTCGGGCTCTATCTAATATAGGGTAATACAGTTACTAACAGGATTAAGATGGCCAACGAGGCCACAGGCTCAGTGGGGAGCACCCCATTCTGCGCCATATCACTCTTTGTCCGGGCGTGGAGGAGGCTGCTGTAAAGACAATAAGACCCCCGTTCCCTGGTTTCCTAGACCACCTTTGCTTCCTTTTTTCCTAAGATTTGCCATTGGCCCTGATATTCAACTATACGATGACATACTTGAGTCTGCGGGTCCGTTGCGGCCAACGGCTAACTGCACTTGCACGTTCCTCCAGGCTTACTTTGGCGGGCATAATTCGAGGGCCTTACCAAGAAGAATATCTTCGTCTTGAACCGATAGAGAATCTTGGAACAAGCGGCTACACCAACGTCCCACATGCATCTCCTCAACCATCTCCGCACATTCAACCCCCACCCGGGGCCCAACACGGAAACACCCTGCGCTTCTGGATCTGGGAGATGCTCTCCCTCCTCCTCTGCCTCGGTCTCGTCGCCGCCATCTTCTCCGTCCTCGCCTCCTTCAACGGCCAGCGCGTACCCGACTGGGGTTTCTCCATCAATCTCAGCACACCTGATTGTTATTGTCTCCTTCGCAACCAGCCCCTTCGTCCAGCAGGCCACCAAGACGGTCGAGTGCGACCAGCTCGTCCCGGACATGAAGGCCTCCATCCCGGTCGCGCACTACGTCCCCGGGTCAAGCGGCTTCTTCCGTATTTCACCCGGCCGATACGAAGTGTATAACGACATGAAAGGGGCCCTGATCGCAGGTCTCAGCAATCCGGCAACCATCAACTCCACCATCGCGGCCACCACCCTCCTCTCGGGCAGTTGCGCCTACGACGGCTCCGCCCTCCCAAGCCAGGCTCCCTTCGCCTGCGCTTCGTCCTTTTGGCTCGACGCCTTCTTCGCCAACTGGACCGCCTCGGCGTCCTCGGACATCGCCGCCGTGGTCGAGAACCTCGCCGTGGCCGCGACCAACAAGATGCGTGTTACGGGTAAGACGGCCGCGGTAGATAACGGGGCGGCGGTGGGGATTGGGCGTGGGGAGGTGGGGGATCGGAGTCAAGGGGCGGTGTGAACGAGGAGTGTGTGTACACGGATTGAGTGGGCGTGGTTGGTGCTTCCTGCCGTGTTAGGTGGGTTAGGGGTAGTGGTGTTGGGGATGGCGGTTGTCGGGAGTTGGAGGGGTCCCGTCTGGAAGGCTTCGATGTTGCCGCTGGTGTTTTATAGGGGGAGGTTTGTAAGTAGGGAGGGGGATGGGGTTAGGGATACTGCAGAGAGGGAGCCGGGGGTTATGAGTTTGGCCGAGATGGAGAAGGTGGCGGAGAAAATGTAAGTTAAATTTGTGGCAGATGGGGACGGGGAGGAGGAGAAGCATCCTGGGAGGGATGGGGAGGGTGGAAGACGGAGGAATAACGCGGATGTAGATTCGTTGCTCATACGTGAACGTGATACGGGCTTGTGAGCAGAGTGCCCACCTATCCAGTCAGGATATCCTCATGGATGGGTGAGAGTGCTGCTGTTGGTTGAATTATGAAGTTTCAAAGGTTCTTAAAGCTTTAGCTGCGACGGTCTACGAGTTAGGCGGTATGTACCTAACGAGTGCTGCAACACGGAGATTAGCGAAGGCGGTGCTGGTCTCAGTTGATTGTGTCCACAAAGCTCTTAACCTTGGATTGGTATCCCCCTTCGTCGGGACTCGGGGTTGGCCATATCGCGAACGAGATTCGCCAGATTCAAGTTATCGTCCAGCCATAGCAAACCGTGCAGGTAGAGGGCCCCACGGTCGGTTGTCTTCCCAACTCCAATGTCCTACAACCTCTCTTTCCGAGACTTCCCACAAGCAGACATAGTGGTTTTTGCAGTATTGATTCGACATTCCGTACGGGTCTGGTATGTTGTAGTGATTGAATTCAGCAAAAAGGTCGAGAATGGGCAAACTGGCTGCCACGCGAACACTAGGATCGATGGCCGTAAGATGTTGAGCACCTCTGTTGCGTCGCCTTGCTCTCATATCTGCCAAATCCCGCCGCTGCTGAGGTTGTGAACGAGATAAATGGTGTTGGCGTCCAGTCCCTGTGGTTGATGTGTGTAGTCAGGGAGACCTTCCGAGATTCTGCAGTGTCAAGGCGTTGACGCGGCGCTCTCGACATCATGCAGTTGTTTCCATCTGGTTGGCTTCCCGAAAACCGGTCCCATATTCGTAGGAATGGCCCATCAAAGGTCTGGGCAGGGTCGACACGCCATGGGCGTAGCTCTTTCTCTCTTGGGTGATGTGTTTCTGAAGCTAGACTCAAAAGACTTGAAACCAAGCCGTGATCAAGGACGGAATTCTCGCTCGTGATTAAGCAAGTTTCGTGATCAGTGAAAGCGTCCATTGTTGGTGTGCGGTATTGATCCAGTTACTACAATATAACTTGTAACTAGGCTAAAACGGTCCCTGTAACGCTCGCCGTATTGAAAGAAACTGTAGTTCGAGACGTCTCGGACAATGAGCTTAATAGGGCACTTGAAATTTCGGAGAGGCAGGAATTCGAAGTAGTCGGGCAGGCTCAAGGATCACCAAAAGGATAGAAGTTTAATGAAAACAACCAAAGGGTTTTTTTACATAGAGAATTAAGAGCCAGAAAGATGAAGATGTGTTCTGAGCCAGAAAGTTGAAGATGTGTTCTGACTCGAAGTTACTACAAATTAATACGAAGAATGGAAGAGGTAAAAAATGACAAGGCTTTTGGGAAAAAATACAAAAAGCTCACCGGCTAGCCCCCCCCGTCGGGGGAGGTAGCCGGCTACGAAAACCCCCGTCGGGGTTTTACTCCGTCTCGAACCCGCGCCCTCGTGGGGCGCGGGGAGCTTCGCTGGCCGTCGCCGCGGAAGTGCCCCCCCAGCCAAACCGAGTTGCGTCCAACCCGGGTTGGGGGGGGGCGCGGTGAAATTGGGAGATGCAGAACTTGTATATAAAGGGCCGCATACCTAGCACCCCTTCCCGACTGAGCCATCAAACACCTGCACTTTTCCGCGGGAGAATTAATAACTGCCAGAACACGAGAAACACCATCGCAGCCCCCAACCACCCACCACCGAACCACCTACTTCAACTTCTTCTGCCGCTCCTCCTCCCGCAACACCCCCTCCAACTGCTTCATCCCAATCATGCGATACATGACAAAATCCAGCAACCACTCCCCAAAAAACGTCGACAGCCACACCTTGCCCGACCAGCCCCCACCCCAAAACCAATCCGGCCGCCCGAACCACGCCCTCAGCAACAGCGGCCACTCGGGCGCCAACGCGCTGCCCACCAGCTTGCGCGCAAACTCGCCCGTCTCCACGGTGGCATTATTCTGCGAAAACGTCAACCGCCTCTCAAACAAGCCCCTCACCCGCTGATAGATACTGCCCTCAGGCAGGGTCCGATGCGTGTGGCTCGCAATCTGCGAGCGGACGGTGCCCGCCATGGCGACCATGACGCGCACGCCAAATGGCTTGAGCTCGAGGCGCAGCGTGCGCGAGTACGAGGTGACGGCGCCCTTGGAGGCGCAGTAGACGGCGCCAAAGACGTAGGGGGTGATGGCGGCGAGGGAGGCGATGTTGATGATGAGACCTTTGGAGGTGATGAGCAGGTCGGCGAAGAGGGCGCACATGGCCATGACGCCAAAGACGTTGGTCTCAAACGTCTCGCGCACGTCGGCCAGGTCGATGTCGGTGGCTGGGTGGGTGTGGGTGCGACCGCTGGTTACCATTATATGGTGTCAGGTTTTGATGGGAAGGGAAAGGGGAGATACGATGGGAAGAGGACAACGTACGCGTTGTTGACGAGAATGTCGAGCTTGCCGCCGGTGAGGTTGGACACAGCATCGTGGCAGGCCTTGATGCTGTCGGTCTTGGTGACATCTAGCGCAAGCGTGGTCATGCCCATGGCGGCCATCTCGGAGAGCACGGCCGGGTTGCGGGCCGTGGCGATGACGTGCACGCCTGGCAGACATGATCAGTATTGTGGTGCCGTTTCGAGGGTTCGGCTTCCGAGTGACATACCCTTGGCGTGGAACTCGAGGCACAGCGCATGACCAATGCCTCCAGGTGTGCAACTACGGCGAGGTCAGAGAGGGTGTCCTATGGCGGGCGTGTGAAAGGTTGAAACTTGACGGTTGACGGTTGCGCGGGAGACGTACCCGGTGATGAGCACCGTCTTCTGGCCCGGTTGAGGACCCATCTTGGCAATTCTTCTCGGTCTAAGTGAAGAGGACAATTCGATTGGATGCAGAGAGTCGAGATCAACTCAAGACCAGAGCTGAGGTCAGAATTAAGGTTGGAGTTGAGTTGAGGTGAAGTCCCGAAAGCTGAACCCTGGCGGCTCCACCTGTGCGTCATGCATGCCGAGGCACGTCGTTAGGGGTTAGGGTCTATCCTCCCTCGCCTCCCAATCTCGGGGAGAGACGAGCAAAGCAACACATTTGGATAAGGATCCAGTTTCATGCAGTTGGCAGCTTCTCATGAGCCCGCCACGCCGCGCCATACACTGACCGGACGGGACATTTTCAGTCTCACCAGCTGTGAAATGAAGGCTGATCAGGGGAACACCACCACATTGACCACACCACAAAAACCACACAGGCGGTGCATGACGCGTCATTATATATTTATTAAGATCCAAACTTACCTCGTCGACGTCAGATTCGTGCCGTCGGATGGGTGCTGTCCGGCACTCTTTGTAGAAAATACTCTGACACCCAACCGGCAAAGTCCTCGGTTCTCTCTCCCTTCGGTGGGCGGGGCAAAGGCACCCGCCAAGACAGGGATGTGCTCAGCCCTCCGCTTGGTTCCTGGCCTCACAGCCGCACGCTGACGGTTGCCAAGACGTGGCCCATCTTGGTTCCCCATTTGGTGCTGTGGTTGGCTGTTGGGGCCACCTGAAACTTCCATGGGATTTTCCATTTATCAGCAGCTGTGCGGCGCCTGAGGGGGTTCTGCAAAACTCCCCTCTCGTTTACGGTGGAGGAACTCAGCTGAGGTGGGGAGCTGTTCATCGCCAAACCCCAACTGAGCGTGCTGAAGTTCAGGGCTTCAGCCTTTAGGTGGGTGCCCGATCTGGAATCTACCCTTGTTGGGCAGCAGGGCAAGTTGTTGCGGGCTGGTGTGGATTAATATCTCTTGGCACAGACGATGGCCGAGTGCTGTGGAACGCGACGAGGGTTGGTCACAGCGATTTGTGTGGCACCCCAAAAGTGAGTCTGGCTTTGGCGTTGGACAGTTGTGTGTTGGCGATGGTGAAGCACACCACAAAGTCTAGGCTGCGTGTGGGTGGGGGCTTGTTGGTTCGTGGGGTTCGGAGCGGGGGGGGTTGGTGCTGTTTTTGGCTTGTGGATGTCGTGATACACTGTGCCGCAGATGTCTTCCTTCGTCAGACTCTCGAGTCTGCAGGCACCAACAGTCAAGCAGCACTCCCAGGACAGGTTGCGTGCTAGTTTCATCGGCCCGCGAGATCCTGCGCAACACACCAAGGATCTGCCTTGACCCCCGCCGTCCGGGATGTCATCCAACCCGGACGTCATCCTCGAGCATGAAGCTTCGCCTTCTCCCCAGAGCGAAGGATCATGATAGGCGCCGGCATAATGGAGAGCAATAACACCCTCGGATCTCCCATGGCTATGCCATTGTCGAGCAGCATCTTAAAGCGCCCATGTCCATCCGCGAGAGATCTGGGACCATGCGATCCCTGATCGCGTTTTTCTTGCCGGTCCCAACTGGCTGACGGCGGGGGTTCGTCAACGCCACCCGAGCTCCATGTCAGCTCCAACTGCACTCCATGGCGGCACGACGCCGCTAGCTGCGCTAACATCGGTGTTTACGCCGCCCTGCCCCACTAGCTGGCTCCTGACGACCACCAGGTCGTTTTCTCAGTATCCTGCTTTCCCAACAACGGGCCCAGCGTCGTGCGACCCGCCTTCCTGGAGAACCAACATCGCCAGAGCTGGCTTTCACTATTACTCGCCTGCCATCTGCCCCCGCGGCTTTGTTGTCGGTCCCAACTGTGGCGTCACCAAAACGAGGACAGACGAAGGGTTCCCCGCTATCGCGCCTGGAGAGACTGCCGCGTACTGCGTGCCCATCGGCTTGACCTGCACCACAGATATTACCGACTTCCGAGGTGGCGTATGGGGATTCGCTCGTGAGGCCTCGACGGCTGGCGCTCTTGTGACGGTTGGACCAGCAATCCAGATTCGCTGGGTGGAAGCAGACCTCAGCATGCTCGAGACACATCCCCTCACGCCGGGCCTGAAGCTTGCCAGGACAGGCCCCGAAACCACGCTCGTTCGGTCGACTACATCCAGTAGCCCTGCCAAAGAAACAAACACGGAACCAGAAAAGCGACCAGCACCAGACAGCGGAGAGGATTCGTCGGGCAGTTTGGTCACAGACACCAACACGCGCCCGCCAGATGAAACTCTCACCCACATTTTTGCGGACCCAACGAGCACCCTTGGCCCGGCGAACACTGCGTCGGGTTCGAACGGCAGCGGAGGACTGGGATCGCTGGACCGTGGAACGAGCATCGCCGTCATCGTCGTGGTGACGGTGGTGGCGGGGATCGCGCTGTGGACTGCTGCATTTTTTCTGGTTCGGCGGTACAAAGGCACCGGGAAACCGAAAGGGTCACCCTCCAGTACCGAGTGCGATGATGAGTCCGGCCTGGGACCAAGACGTCGGCACACGAGCGCATACACAGGGATGGCCAAGTCGATCGTCGTGAGTCCAATGTCTGAACTCGATTCCGGGCCGGCGGCGATTGGCAGCACGCCGAATCCGGCCGAGCTGGAAGGCGATATCCTCGTCCGAATTCCCTCGAGGCCCCGCATGACGCAGAGATCGTGGCTCAAAAGCCCGTCTCTGCAGCCGCCACAAGCCTCGCCGGGGTCGATGCCGTCCACACGGTCGACGCGCCGGACAGTGAGGGAGTCGTTTGGCGAGAAAGTGAACGACCCTGCGGCAGCACTCGGCCGGCTGCGAATACCGAATCCGCTGGCGATGGGACGGCCATCGCCGAGCTCTGCGAGTCCGAGCACACGCAGCTTCTGGAGACTGCCGCGCAGCCCGAGGAGCCCAGCAGCGGCGGCCGGGACTCCGGGGCGACTGAGCGCGCAATTGCCCAAGCCATCGCCGAGATCCAGGTTCAGTGAAAACCCGTCGAGGATAAGCACCCCAGGACGGGGAAGACCGGGGTGGCAAGACGATGCGGACAAGATGCGGCGTGATGCAACAACGCCGTGACACGATTGATGATCGATCGCGATGGTGGTGGTGTGTTGGTCGGAAAGAGGCGAGACTGCAACACACCGATAACAAGCAGGCTTGGCGCGCCTGAAAGGCGATAAGCATGCCCCCGGCCGAACCCCACCTCCCCGCCAGCGACGACATCACCCTCGTCACCGCAGGCCGTTCATGCACGATGAGATCGTGATCACCAGACAGTTGTGAACTATTTAGGGGGCATAAAGCTCTCCGACGTCGCCCACGCCTAATTTTGGCAGAAACCACCACCAACGAACACCGAGTCCATCAACAACGAGAAAACCCCCCAATTTCTCGTGTAAAACCCCACCAACTAACCACCTACTCCCACAAATCCACAACCCACCATGTCCGCCCCTAAAACAACCACCAACCCACCCCAGCGGCAGCAGCAAGCCAGCACAGACGACGCAGACCTCTTCGCCTCTCTTCTCTCCCCCAAACACCACTACCACCCCCACCCCACCACTACCAAAAAAGAAGAAGAAGAAGCCGAAGCCGACCCCTCCGCCACGCGCGCCATGTCCCACACAGACGCGTGGAAACCCGCCCTCGACCGCCGCCAGAGCTGGGACGCCCAAGTGTACAAACATGACTTGCAGGCACGGCAGTACATGATGCCGGCGACGACCGGTGGTGGTGGTGGTGGTGGTGGTAAGGTTGCTGGGGGGGATGGGAATGTGGTGAAGACGGGAGGGGGGGGGTTTTCTGAGGTTTAAGTGGTACTTTGAACTGGTGGTTCTTTTCCTTTTTTTTTATGGTCTTCTTTTTTTTGGGGCTTCTTTTTCTGCTTCTTCTTCTTATGTATTATTTCTGGAGGGTTCGGTTTCTTTTGCGGGAGGTTTCTTTACAGGAGGCTTGTTGTGTGATGTCATGATAGCAGGACGGAGGGAGGTTTATCTGGGCAAGCTTGTCATTCTTTTTACGTTCCTTATTGCTTGCTGGATGGATGCCACACAGCAGAAACGATGGATGACATTACGACGTTTCGTTTGTTAGATCAGGGATAACTTAACGAGTGGGCTGCGTTGCAAAAGCCGTTGCGTTGACCACCCACCCGACGCGGCGTGATGGACTGTAGAATGGATGGATGGATGGGAAAATAGCAGGACTACGATCATTGACGCCCCGGAATAAAAGAACATGTCGCGCAACACCTTGGTTCTCAACCTTGCCAGTGGTGATATGCGTTTTGCGTGTCCTGTGGTGGCCGAGCCGGCCTCATCACAGCAACAACACCACATACGTGCCACAAGCCGTGAAGAAAAGCACAGAGCTGTTTGGTATACACACTCTAAAAAGACTAACGATAACAAACCCAAACCCCTTCCTATCCCGTGGTATGTGCAGTCTGATCCGGCCCGTCATGTATAAGCGAGAGTGTGACGCCAGAGTGCCTTCCCAAAGCCAATCCCCCCCCGGTGTCATGTCCAAATGCAATGCTCCCCATGGTCCCTCGTATACCCCCACTGTCCGTAAACTCCCACTACCAGTAAACTCCCAAGACAAAGGAAACACGCTGCGCTGTCGTAGCGCCGGCTATCAGTACCTCGGTCGCTTCAAGACCTAAAACCCCTTCGGTCCCTTGCCATCCACCCCGCCACTCTTGAAATACTCACTCACCACCCCAAGCGAGTACGACACGCCCGCAAGCGACGCAGCGCCCACGGCAACCCGCGTTGGCAGGTTCGTCTTCCCCTTCTTTTGTGTCTTCACACCAGCCTTCTCCTCGCCCACGGGGGCGTCCGCATGGTACGTCTCCCTCTCGGACCGAGCAGTGCTCTCCGGCGGCAGGTCGTAGTTGACAAACCCCGTGGGGCTGGCAAACCGGCCCGCGGCCACCGTGTAATCGCGCCGCTCGCCCGTCATGTCGATCGGGTTGACAGCCGCGGTGGCCAGTCTCGGAGAATGCTGCGCTTCGGGGGCAGCATCTCGCACCTTGCGAAAGATGAGCACGTCGCCGCTGCCAGAGACAATCTCGAAGCCTTGGGCCTGGAGAGGTGCAAAGTGGGGAAAGAATTTGGCGGGGTTGGAGATGCGTAGGAGCACCTCGGCGGGTGTCAGGGGGGCGGCGTTGTCGGGGACGATGGAGGTGGTTTCGGCCGTGTCGATGCATTGCATCGTTGGGTCCCACACCAGGACCTTGTAGAGAGCTGGTCCGGCAGCGCTGGCAGTCTCTGTTGACCGCTGCGAGGCCCCGCCGCTCGTGTCATACTCGAAGAGGGTCTGGCCAGCAGTTTCCGCTTCGGCTGCTTTTCCATCCGGCTCATTCCACCGCACGGCCTGGTATTTGCGCAGCTCTGCTGCATCGTAATCCTGGGACGCTGGAGAGGAGGTTGTTGATTCGGTCAGGTCGTCATGCTGCATGTTCCTGTACCCCTGGAGGTCGGGAGCGCCCCTACTCGGCTGGCACTCTTGCGGCAGGGGTCGAGTTTCGGCATCTTCATAACTGAATGCCTCGTGGTTGGCGAGGTCCTCGTCCTCTTTCAAAGCCTCGGCTTCGGCAGCGTATTTGCCATCGGGCTCGTGGCTCCGGAATGCTCCGTAGGTGGCCAGATCGTCTGCATCAGGCTTCTCTGCGGCATGGTTGGCCGCATACTTGCCATCAGGCTCATGGCTGCGGAATGCCTGGTACTTCTGGGTCTCGGCCGGCACCGCAGAGGTTGTCTTTCCCAGGGCGTACTTCCCGTCCGGCTCGTGGCTCCGAAATGCTCCATAGCTAGCCAGCTCGCTCGATTCGGGTTTCTCCTCGACATAGTTGGCAGTATACTTGCCATCGGGCTCGTGGCTGCGAAACGCCTTGTATTCGGCCAGCTCCGCCTCATTCCGCTGTGGCTCCACGTAGGAGGCAGCATACATGCCGTCAGGCTCGTGGGAAAAGAAAGGTTCGCGGTACTTGGCCAGCTCCGCAGCGTCCCGTTCGGGCGCGATGTGGTTTGCAGCGTACTTGCCATCGGGCTCGTGCGCAAGGAAAGGTGTGCCGTACGCTGCCAGCTCTGCTTCGTCCGGGGTGTCCGTGTACTCGGCCGCATACTTTCCGTCGGGCTCGTGGCTGCGGACCGCCCCGTACTGGTTCAGCTCTTGAGCGTGGACCGGAGACTCCGACTCCACCTTGTATTTGCCGTCTGGCTCATGAGCCCTCACAGCGCCGTACTTGTCCAACTCTTGCGAGTCCACCGAAATCTCTGGGTCGGCTTTGTATTTGCCGTCGGGCTCATGGGTCCTGACAGCGCCGTACTTGCTCAACTCTTGCGGGTTCGCCGGAGACTCCGACTCGACCTTGTACTTGCCGTCCGGCTCATGGATACGCACAGCGTCGTATTTACTCAACTCCTGAGATGGTGCCGGGGCGTCGGGCTGGGCCTTGTACTTGCCGTCTGGCTCGTGCGCCCTGACGGCACCGTACTTGTCCAAGTCCTTATGCTCTGGAGCCGTTTGCTCGCCTGGCGGCTTGCCATCGGGCTCCTGGTATCGCACAGCGGCGTAAAGGTGCAAGTCTGAGTACTCGGGAGCCTCCGGCCCATTGGCCCATGGCGCCGACGCCGAAGTAGCGGACGCCGATGAGATGTTATCATTCCGGTGCCACCGAACCTCCCTGTGCTCCCACTTCAGTGTGTCCAGCAGACTTGAACGGGATGCGCCATGATGGTTGGCGGCGGACCTCTTCTGAGGGTTTGCAGCTGCACGGTCGGACGGGGCGACTGGGTCCCACAGCTTGTGCTGACCGTACATCCTCAGCTCAGCCTCTGGCGGCGGGCCATCGGGGAAAAAGGGAGCCTGGTTTTCGTCGACTTCAGGGGCCTTGAATGCCTCGAACTGAGATGTGTACGGCTTGAAGGTCCTGACCGGAATCTCTACCCCTTTGCCCGAGGCAGAGTGCGTGTGGATTAGCGGCTTCTTGGTCACCTTGCGGTTTGTGATGGGATCAATGACATAGTCGGGGTCGGAATTCCTCTGGGTGGATGAGGCCGCGCGGCCTTGTGCGCTGCTTGGGCGGGCTCTTCTCTTTCCCTGTGGACCCTTCTTGTCACCGAACAGTAGATGCTCCAAGGGGGCCCTCTCAACGTCCTCGATGGTTTGGCCCGGTCGGACGCCGTCCGGATTATCCGGTGTTTTTTGCGGAGACGCATCCGTGTTGAGGTATCGCCCTGCCGCACCATGGCAACCTCTTGGCGACCAGTAGTTGCTGACAGCTCGTTTCAACGTCGACTTCGCATCCTCGGTGAGCGAATGTTTGTCCCACGACCGCCGCCGATAGAGGTTCTCGCAGTATTTGTATCCGTTAAATTGGTGGCGAAAAGAGGGCTCAAGGTAGGAGGACAGGCGGCCAAACCGGTAGCTCCTTGTTTGCTGCCGGCGGAGGTAGGGGACAGCACCGCTTCCGAGCGAGCTGAGAGCCGTAGGGGGGATGGGGTTGGAGTGGCGGCCGCGACGGGCGAAGGTGGAAGCAGCGGACAACGACATGGCGATGATGGGTCAGGGTGCTAGTACCATGCTACTAGTGCGAGGTGTGGCTACCTGGAGTTCTTCGTCCTCGTTAGCAGATGCGAGAGAGTTGCAGGAGGTAATATGGCGTGTGCGGGTCATGCCACGATAATGATGGCATGAATTGGGGGAACACGTGGAGTCCTGTCATCGGCGCTGGAACACTTACATGACAAAGGCGGCCGGAGGTCAAGACTGATGTCATTGAGGAGCAGGCGCTCGAAGTTACGAGAGATAGGTAACGGCGGTAGAAAATATCACAAAACGACGATGGTGCGCTGCAGGTTGCGGAAGATGGCAGAGGAGGAGGGCGGGCAGGAGGTAATAACTGTTTCCGAGAGGACTCTCGGTGTCTCAGACGAGGGATCGTGGGACTTCCGAGTTGGAATGATCGTCCCTCTGTGCGTGCAGTGGGCCGGCGATAAGAGCCAACTGGCAGGGCCGCTTTTGCCGGTCGTTGTCTCTGATTGGACGCTTGCGGCTAAGACGGCCTGGACGACCTTGAGTGCGAGTGGACCCTTTGCGCCTTCAGCCACTGACGTCGCAAGCGCGTGCCGGGGATTTTGCGGGGTAGTGAGATAACCCTGACACTTCAACGGGGGCTCGCGGGGATGCAATAGGCAACCCAGGATGACATCGGATGAGGGATATCGTTCACGACATGTTCAAAGGGAGCAGTTGAGGAGTATCAGGGGGGGTTCTATCAGGGGTTGAGGTTCGACCCAAGTCTGCAGTTCGAGTGAGTGGGACTACTTCGAAAGCTGCAGAAGCGGGTGCCGAACCCTGCGCCGAACCCTGAGCCGAACCCACCTGTGCCGCTGAGCTGCCGGGCCTCCGGGCTTGGGCTCCTGGAGATCAGCAACTTCAAAAGAGGAGGCTGTGCTTGGATTCACGAACTGCGGGGAGACCCTCACCATTACTGTAAATGGCAAGCAAGCTGAAACACCAAGCCTTCGGAACTATTGAAAAGGCAGCCATTTAAAGTCCAAAATCTGTTGCTCGTCAGAGGGGATTGAAGAACGACCCTACGTATGATGTCATTCTTGGCATCCCCCCACAACGATCCTCACAAACGGGCGCTGCCTGCAGGTCCCATCCGAGTTTGGAAGAGACGGATACGGGCAAAACAGAGGCATCTCCGCTAAGCCAAAAACTGCCACCACCCCCTCCAAGAATATGCTCGCCTCAAGCTTTTGCCATCAAAAACATCCAGTTATGATTCGTGCTCTCGACATATACGAGGAAGCATCATGTCACTTTCCCGGCTACCTCCAGAAATTCTTCTCCATGTTCTTGGCTGCCTAGGCTCGGAATTCTTCGCCCATGATATCCGCCAGTTGACCATTTCCCGAACCTGGTACGACTTGGCCTGGACGGTCCTGATTCGAGACTTGCACTTCACGGCGAGGTCCCTCGGGCGATTCACCGAGAACGAGGCAGTGCTTAAGCGGAGTCCTCCATACATCGTCACAATCGAGCTATCTTTGGGCTTCGGCGATGAGTCTAGCCAGTCGCTGCCGACGGACGATCTGAGGGAAACATCTAGTAACGTGGGGGACATCGATGCGTCTCCTGCGCAACTGGACTCGTCCCTAGCGAAGCTAGCTGCTATGCTACCGCGATGTCCAGGGATACGATCTCTAAGTATCCGAGCGAGAGGCCAGAGCAGTGCCCTGCGCCTGGACCGCCTGGCTTATTTGAACGCGGCCCCCCTGGCTGGCCTTCTCTCTCTCCCACATCTGACCTCCTTGGAACTCGACACTGCGGGCTGTCATCTGAAATCACCACCCAACAGCAATGTGCATCTCTGTCGGTCAATAAATTCCCTACTACCATCTTTGCGACGTCTCCGTTGCCGAATGGAGGAATTATGCGAGAGCCTGCTCGAGCGTCCACCAAGCGACACGGCCCTCGAGGAAGTCATCATTAATTTGAGCATCTCCCAGCTGTCTGATACAATCACATCATACCGCTATCCGAACCGCTGCCAGACTGTTTCTCAAGATTTTTCACAGCTGAAACTGGCCCTAGAAACCCGGGCAGCAACACTCGCCGCCTGGTTACGGAACCCTCGGACTCTGAGGATTATCTCGCACGAGCTGCCATCTCTTGATGTCTATGCATTTGACGCAATCACGGGGAGACGGATTCGGTTAGAAAACAATGTGGAGTGGGATGCAGACGGCGAACTGGTTGACGAGGTGCTCGAGGAGGACGAGAGCGACCTGTTTGACAGCGACTCCCCAGTCGCGCCCCAGATAGTTTGGTAGGCTCTCTCTCTCTTCTCTCGCGCATACGGGTAACACATAGTCTTCGATACCAGTTTGGTGTTGCTGAACATTGCACAATTGAACCAACTGACCGCGCTTGGCGTCCGAGTTCTGTGCCCCTCAATCACGTGGGGCGTCTCCTGGCGTTTGGAGGGGCTGTGCTTCAGTGCCCCACCAACTCGCCGGGTCAGTCACGCCGAACTGTTGGAGCTGTCGCAACTTAAAGAGCTCCGGCCGAAAAGCTTCAGGATTGCAGCAAACACCTCTTCAACTTGGGTGGATAGAGCCCCTGAGAGCCCGCGCGCTTTTGAACTCAACGCGCAGTAGCTGGGCACCGAACTAGCAACGATACGACCCGTTCGGGCAAACCATTGGGCGACTGTAATGGCCGCGGTTGCAACCTTCAAGTTCCCTCGCAGTCGTTCCTGTGTGTGACTGTCGCCTTTTCTCCCCAAAACTGGGACATTGACACTGACCAACATATCCGTGGGACAGAGAATTTCTCAGCCTCCGACTACCTACTTATCACTTCCTCCAGACACATCGGCGCAAGATACCACGAGCCACGACAATGTTTCCAGGCAGGGCGAAGGCAGCCCAGGGGGGTGGCTTCGGCGGCTTCACAAGTTCTTCGACAACACTCTCATACCTTACTCCTCCTCCCGACTTCTCTGGAGTTCCGCAAGAAGTCGTGGTGCCTTTCAAAAACCTGTTGAAGAAGGCTAGCACAACGAAAGAGAAGGCACTGCAAGACATCATTGCCTACGTCCAGGGTCTTGGGTCTGACGGCAAAGGGCTAGAGGAGCCCGTAATAGACGCATATGTTCGTCCATGTATCGGTCCCCTGTGTCCTCGGCGCGTCCCTAACCATCTTCTAGGTCGAGCTCTACCCCAGGCTATCGATCGACGATTCTGCTCGTGTCCGAGAGCTTTCCCACCAATTACTGTTCCACCTCCTCAGTGCGGCAAAAAAGCGAATGGCAAAGAAACTCCCAGACTTTGTTGGACCATGGCTCGCTGGCACCTATGACAGAGACAAGCGCGTGCTGCGGGCTGCCAGCGAAGCGTTGGGCTCGTTTCTACAAACAAAGGAGAAGGAAGAAGCTTTTTGGAAGGCCGTTCAAACCCGCGCCCTTGAATTTGCGACCGAAGCCCTCAAGGAGACACCAGATAGCCTGAGTGACGAACGGTCGACCACGAAACAAGATTCCGACGCGAAATACCACCGGGTGGTTGGCGCTAGCTTATCACTGGCCCTGAACCTCGTAAGGAAAGGGGACATGAGCGTGCTACAAGCCGGCGTGGCCAACTATCTGGAGGTGGACGCACTGTGGACTATGTCGAGGGCAGAAGATGGATTTGTACGGAGGGCACTGTATCAGTTCCTGCATACCGTCCTTGGGATCAAGCCAGAGGCACTGGAGCCGCGCCTGCAGCAGCTTGGAAAAGCGCTAGTCGCAGACAGTATGAAGAAGAGCCAGATTGGATCAGCGACCGACCTTTTGATGGTCTTGACCTCCCTGACGAAGCGTTACCCGCAGGTGTGGGGGACACAAAAGCATCCGCTGCAACGGCTCCAGCAATTTGTCGCCCAGGGCTCCCAGGGCGGCGCCGAGAATTACTGGCGGGCCCTCGATGAGCTCCTTCAAATACTACCAGATAAGACGCCCTCAGCTGACGTTGTGTCGAGCTTCCTCAGTTCGATACGAAAAGGGATTGCGGACAGGCTCGAATCACGCACCGGCCGACACCAAGCTTTCCAGTCCTACGCACGCGTGTTCGACGTCTTTCTTAGCCATTCGCCCCTACCCGCAAGTTTCCTCGAGGAAAACCTCTCTAACCTCACTCGTCAATATCTCCATCCTAGCCCCGAGTCATCCTTACCCTCACCACAGCGGCCCGAATTCCTCGCGCAGGCTTGGATTGTTGTGGCCAGACACTCAGACGAGGAAACCCTAGGGGCCATGACTGAGGAATGGCAGAAGCTAGGGAGCGCATTCCTCTCTCGCATGTCCAACTCTTTGCCGGAGATTTCTGAAGGTTACCAAAAGTCACAAGCTGCGATTGCCTCGGAAGGAGAGCGGTGGTTTGCCTTCGCAGCCACCATTCTCGCCCAAGGGGTTGACCGAAATGCACCGCTACCAGGTGTTCTTGCGACATCCTCGGCCGAGGTTTTGCGTGGTGCGCTCGATCTTTTGACCAGGAGAAACTTCAAGCCTTTTGGGGCCGCGGCTGTCATTCAGTCAGCATTCAGGCACTGCCCTCGCGTTTGTCTCAACAACAACCTACCGGCGTCGCTCTTCCCGCCTGACCAGGCCGAGATCTATGCTGTGATTGTTGCATCCCCGTCGCTACCCTACCTTGTCTCCGATCTCAACACCATCTCGGGCGGGACAGAGAGCCGTTTCGGGAATATCTGGGCTTCGCTTGTGGAGGCAGCACTAGGGCTTTCAGATCGCCAGTCCACGATCCTGGCTATCAGGGTGCTCATCGGAGTCCCGCTTGTCGGTTCGTATGCGCAACAGCTTACGGCTCTCCAGAGCTTCCTTGTCTCGACTTGGAAAGAGTACGCCGATGGCGGGAGCTCGCCTGTTTTGAAGGATATCTGCGAAGCCACTCTGTCCTACGATGCTCTGGCTGAGACATCTTTGGGGGGCGTTGCGACTGACATCATTTCCGGTCTTGAAGGTCCGGAAACCTCCCAATCGGCCGTCATTGCTCTCGAGTTGGTTCTGAGAAAGAGACCCGAGCTCTTACCGGCAAATCACGACTTGCATGTGCGATTAGTCACCAGTCTACTCGCCCTCACCGAGCTCTCCGATTCACGGCTGTCCGAAAAGGCAAGGGGTCTAAGACTTCTGCTCGATGAGCAACCTACTGGGCAGAATCCTGTCGCTAGGATCCTGGAGAATCACCTCGGCGAGGCTGGTCCGTCTTCTCTGGAGGTCGACACTTTGGTCCAACAAGCGCTGGCAACTCTCAGTTCGGGGCCTGTACCAGCAGAGGACATCTTTCCCAGCTCCACGGTCTGGATGAACGAGCTTTCCAGCTTTCTGACGCGCTCTCCGAATCCGTCACTGTCGTTGACAAGCGGTATGGGAGGCGCATACTTCTTGGTGCACGGAAACCCGAAGGCAAAGCTTCCATTACCAGGCCGTGACAGCAGCGGACGCTCGATTCCAGCCAGGATGGCTCTTTTTACCGCCAAGCTCCTCTCATCGGGAGTTCAGTTGTCCTCTCTACCAGCAGAGTTCCAACTGGAGCTAGTTTACCTTCTCTGCCTGACCGAGGCTATCGCCGGAGACCAGCTTTCTACCGCTCAAACTGGTGGTTTGTGGAGCGAGGGTCCAGAAGCTGAAGCTGATGTCCAAGAGTTTTGTGACCTTAGCTCGGCGGCCGTCCGCGCCGTTGTTGAGGACTGTGGGAACTGGACTAACTGGGACATGTCTGGCGACTCCCTGGTCGAACGTCTCATCAACTTCATGCTCCACGAAGCCGTCGGCCTGAGCCCTGCCGCGTTCTACACGGCCAAGTCTCTGAGTTCTCTCTTCCAACTTCTGGTCCAGACTCACGGTGGGCCGCCTACCAAACTTGAAGAATGGCTTGGAAAGTTGGGCATCATGAGGGTCGCGCCAAACACCACTCTGAATATTGCCGCGTTTCTCACCGGGTTTGGCGAGGTGCTCGCCTCTTCAAAACTTGTCGCAACGCTTTGCGCTCGGCTTATCAGCGAGATGCCAGGTTTCCCCGGCGTTTCCGATCGATTCCCCCGCGCCCTTCCGTCGTTAGTCTTGCTCAACCTTTGCATGGACGTCTATGGGGCTGGCGAGATACCCGTCGAGACACGGAAACAAGTACTTACCCTCCAGCAACTCACAAGATGGACAGAGACTCCAGAGGAATTGGGATATCAGGCCGCTGCTGAAACGTGCAGGGCCATTGCCCGAATCCTCCCTGGCACAAAAAGCACCTACGGCGAATACTGGGAGACGGCGATCAAGTACTGCATCGGGCTGTGGAACAAGGCCGCCGAAGACAGGCCGGAGCAGCGTCTGCCGTACGTCTACGCTTCGATGAAATTGATGCAGGCATTCCACGCCGTAGAGGACCCCAACGATGACCTCGAGGAAGCCCTGGCAAGCCACAGGGAGGCCGAATCGGCAGCACTGGTTGCTCTTCTCGGCATCCCACGCAAAGCCACCGCAAGCCTCCCTAGCCAACTCGTCGACGCACAGCTTGCGCGGGCTGTGAGCAAGATTCCCAACGTGCAGCTCGTGGATCTTGGGGACATTTATGAATCGGTCGCGTCAGAGTCCCGGGATATTCAGAAAGCGGCGTTTGGCTTGCTCCACAAAGCTCTGCCTGCCGCCCAGGAGGAGATCAACCTTGCTGTTGTGATGGACAAGAAAGGTAAGAAATACCCTGACCTTGTTGTCGGTGCACCAGAAGAACACATGCTGACGTTTCTACCCAGCCGCTAATCTCCCGGACGAGCTGCTTTCCCTTCTCCTGAACGCCCCAAATCCCGACGATTACACCGACGAGGATCTCTCTCAGTTCCCGATCGCCATCCGTTCGTACCTGCTGGCCTGGCATCTTGTGTTTGATGCCTACAGCAAGGCGTCCTTCAGGATCCGCAGCGATTACACGGACAACCTAAAAGGAGGCCAACACCTCGATCCCCTACTCCGCTTTTTGGTCGACGTCCTCGGCCACGCCCTCGCTCGGGCCCTTGACCTCGACAGGGAAGGCTTTACGGCAGAACACATCCGCTCCTACAGCATCGACCTCGCTGACTCGGAACCGGCGGAGCGAGGTATGAACTGGCTCCTGATCCACCTCTTTTACCTCATCCTCAAGTACATCCCCGGCCTCTTCAAGATGTGGTACCTGGAGTGCCCTTCCAAGCAAACCAAGAATACCGTCCAGGTCTGGATGCAGAGGTTCTTCTCGCCGCTCATCATCGCGGATGCCCTGGACGAGGTGGTCGAGTGGTCCTTGAAGCAGGAGCAAGGGGATGCGGATACACAGGAGATCCTTGTCAAGGTCAGCAAGAGCTCGCGCGAGATCACGGCGGGGTATCCCGTCGATGACGACGCGGCCACCATCTCGCTCCACGTGCCAAAGTCGTACCCGCTGGACCCCGTGGACGTGGTCAGTGTGAAGAGGGTCGCTGTCAAGGAGGACAAGTGGCAGTCCTGGCTGAAGGCGACCAAGGCCGTGATCATGTTTGGCGTAAGCTTCCTTCCATCCACCCATTCATTTCCCCCATCGCAGCACCAAGCAAGCAAGCAAGCATCCACCCATCCATACTGACCTTTTTCTTTTTTGCAGAACTGCAGCCTAGTCGACGGCCTGATGGCCTTCCGCCGCAACATCTCGCTGGCCCTCAAGGGACAGGAGGAGTGTGCCATCTGCTACTCCATCATTGCGCAGGACAAGACGCTGCCGGACAAGAAGTGCGGCACGTGCAACCACTTCTTTCACCGGGTGTGCTTGTACAAGTGGTTCCAGAACAGCGGGCGGAATACCTGCCCGCTGTGCCGGAATGCCATTGACTATCTGGGGTCGGATACTAAGAGGAGGAGGCCGGAGCATGAGTGAGGGTTTGATAGGCGGGCTGGGGTGTTGTATATATCCTGGGTAGTTGGTGGTGTTTGGTGTGGAAAAGGATCGTATTGATGGTTTGTGCTGTCAACGCTGAAAACAGCCATAACTGTGAGCTGCCACCGATTTCCCAGGTTGTTATTTTTGATGGTTATTTTCCCCTGCTCTCTTCCTTCCCATCTCCTCCGGGCCCTGGTGCAAAACTGGACTACTCGGCGCATAGTGTCGCCCGTCAAGCGATTGCAAACGGCAAGCTGGGGGGAAAGTGAGGCCTACTGGCGAGTGTTTGCGGCGGTGTGATCATTGCGAGTGTATTATTGGTAGACTAGGTAGGGTAGGCGCCTAGCCGTAGGCTGTTTGTCTGGAATCGTAGGCTCCGAGTCAATGATATTCCGTACAAGAGAATGGGCGGGAAAGGCCGTGATGGATAGCTGCAGCGGATCCAAACAAGAAAACGGGACCGGTCATTCTCATTCAAGTGCATGCGTGATCTTTGAGCTACGGTGCGAAAGTCGTTGTTCGGGGGGTTCGAGTTGCAGCTTGCCTTGTTTCCTTTCTTCCATCTTACTCTTTCAAGTCTCTCAGTGGTGCCAGGCTTCCTTCCTTTCCCACCTAACCCACCAACAACACAACTTGGGTATTTGAATCGAGTTGCGCAACACTCAGCCAATTTTCTCCCAGTCAATTCATGCGACAAGTCGGTGATGTCCAGCTGCTCGGAGAGCCGTAACATTTACTGAGACTCGAGAGCACATCCATCTTGAGTTCCCGGGGCAATCCACGCCGCCCTTTCGAATCGATCACCGAAAGACATTCGAATCGATCGCCGAAAGGCAGAAGGCATCGACTTCTTCATCTTGGTAGGTTTTGGTCCTTCTCGATCTCCCAACCCGGACAGGGCAACGCTCGCCAAAGCCTGTGGCAACTAAGTGTTTCCGTTGCGTCTTTTTACTCTCGCCTTGAGTCCTTCACTAACGCCGCAACGCGTCTTCCCTTTCAATTCAGTCTCATCAACTTTCCATCGCCGCGAAACAATGTCTCTAGGCACATGGAGTCGCCCAGCGTTGGGCCAAACTGCCCAACTCGGAGCCCTCTACGATGCCCGAAGCGACACGTTCATCCGCCGTTCCCTTTTCAAGGACGCCATTCCCGAAGGCTCGGTGAACATGAAACATCTCAATTCGACAACTGTCAGCAATGGTGACGCTCGCACATTCAAGGACAAGTGTAACCAGCTCGGAATCGACGCCGAGCTGGGCGCCAGCATTCTGGCAAACCTCGTGCCAGCCGAAGGCTGCGCTCAGTACCTTGCCGCAGACAGGGCCGACATTGTTGGTCACACTTTTCTCCGGTACACCGTCACCACCGTTGAGCAGGAGCTCAACCTGGCTGCCAAAGGAATCAGGGAATCGCTCGCCTTCTCAACCTTGGACAACGACACAGCCACGCATGTCGTCGTCGGTGTTCGTTGGGGTGGCAAGTACATCATTTGCCCCGAAAGCACCAGCGGTCCACGGGTTCGCGACAACATCCAAGAAGATATGGACTCGGTCATGCATCAACTTGGCTGCCTGCTGCAAACCTCTGACGAAGATGAAGATGAGACGGACAAAACGATGAGCGCTCCGGAAAAACAACAACAAGAGTCTGCCTCTCACAAACTACTCATCTTTGGCGACGCTTTGCCGGATGGCCCGTCGACCTATATCACTGCCACTGCCTCGGGGGCCGAGAGCTTTGCCAGGGGTATTCGCCCACTCGTCTCTTCCACGGGCGATGTCAAGGGAACGCCGATCATGTACACCCTCATGCCCCTCTCGCTCTTGGCCTTCTTTCGGCTTCTCGACGTGAACGTGGATCTCACTGTTCATCAGTCAAATCCCGAGTGTCTAGAGAAGCTCATGCAGCACTTGGATGACAATCAGGCGGCAAGAACGGTGCTTGAACGCTACGTGTCGCGATGCCGACGCTACCCAAGGGTCGTGCCGCTTGACCATGTTCGCTCTATCAACACACAAATCCGGGTATCGGAAGCGGTGGATATGGGACTCGAACAGGAGCTTGCAGATACCCTGAAAGCGGTGCGTTCCGGCAAAGCCAAGCCTGATGGTGTTGGGCACCTCCTCCGAAGCTTCCAAGGTAGGGGGCCCTCGCCGGCCAGACTTTCTTCCATGGCCTCTTTGACTGGCAAGATTGACTTCGCCAAAGAGATCATATTGGAGGGATCAGAGTACGTGGGGTTTGGATCGTGTGGTTTGGACACCCTGCTTGCCCGCAACCGCCATGACGACACCTACGTCTTGTATTTCAACGATCAGATGCGCCAAGAGTCAGGACTGTGGAAAGACACTTTCATGTTGCTCCTGGAGCTGCTTCGAGACGATAACAAGGAGAAGATGGTCGTTGTCATCGATTGTGATGCCATCGGCCAGTCCCTGGAGAAACCCTACATCTCCCAACTCCGCCACCGTCGATTGTTCATCGAAGATCTTCTCGAGCATAGGAAGGTCCTGGCCGCCAACTGTGTCATGCGATACCAGGCAGGCAACCTCGACACATCGCTCACGAGCAAGCCTTTGCAACGGCGGGCCGTTCGAATCCCGTGTCCCCATTCCTCCTGCGCTGGGACGTTGTGTTGCAACTGGATCTGCCATCTCTGCCAGTCACCAGTCGAGTACGGCTATGTCGACGACCGAATCTATTGCGACTGTGGGGCGACCCCCTTTGATCGCTGGCACTTCAAGTGCAACGATCCCGCGCATGGGACGGGGTGGGTTGGTTATGACAGGGAAGCGCTGCTGGCGAGACTCAAGGCCCTTGAGCCGTTCGAAGAGCTCAACATCCTGATCCTGGGCGAGACAGGCGTGGGCAAATCGACTTGGATCAATGCTTTCGTCAATTATTTGACTTACGGTTCACTCGATGACGCGATCCAAACCGGCGACCTCAAATGCTTGATTCCCTGCTCCTTCAGTACCCAACTGAAAGACCCGTCCGACCCACAAGGAAGGTTCGTTCAGAAAGACATCAAGATTGGCAAAAGCCAGCACGAACATGATGGCGCCCGCGGTCAGTCAGCCACCCAATGCACTTCGGTGTATACCGTCGATGTCGGCAAGACCAGAGTCCGCCTCATCGACACGCCCGGAATCGGAGACACAAAAGGCCTCGCACAGGATAACCAAAACATGGCCGACATTCTCCGGGTTCTCCGCACCTACGACAAACTTCACGGCATCATGATTCTGCTAAAGCCGAACGCCGCCCGCCTGACAGTCATGTTCCGTTTCTGCGTCAAACAGCTTCTCACACAGCTGCACAAGAACGCTGCCAACAACATCGTTTTTGGGTTCACGAATACGAGAGGATCCAACTACAAGCCAGGCGATACCTTCAAGCCTCTCGAGGCTCTCTTGACCGAGTACAAGCAGGTGAAGATGGGCCTTTTCGAACACAATGTCTATTGCTTTGACTCGGAGAGCTTTCGGTACCTGGCGGCACAGCAGAAGGGCATTGACATGGGTTTTCTCGAGGACAACACGCGCAGCTGGGAGTACTCGGTGTCAGAATCCAAGCGACTTTTGAAGCACATCCAAGGCCTCACCCCTCACCAGGTCCGGAGCACCATCAATCTCAACGAGACCCGCGACATGATCGTGAAGTTGACCGAGCCGATGACCCTGATTGCTCAGAGTATCCAGACCAGCATCGCCATCAACAACGACCAGATCAAGCAGCTGCGAAACACAGAGTTGTCCCGCACCGAGCTGGAGAAGAGCCTCTATGTTCAGCGCGAGACAGTCGAGTCCTATGATGTCGGCGAACCTCGTACCGTGTGCACGCACAGCGACTGCGTCGAGGTACGGAATGACTTTGCCGGTCGCGACGAGACGGTGGTGATCTACAAAACCATGTGTCACAAGCCATGCTTCCTAGGAGCTCAAGTCAAGCGGAACCAAAAAGGTGACCCCCAGCTTCGTGGGTGTCACGCTATGGATGGGGACGGTTTCTGCAGGGCATGCGGTCACAACTACATGGACCACATGCACATCTACTACGACTACCGATCCCTGACTTACAGGCACGAGAATCAGACCGTCAGCCAGGAATTGATCAAGAACGCCTCGGACATCGACCTCCAACAGAAGGCCATTGAGCTCAAAAAGACCGCCATTGAAGAGTTCAAGCTTGAGCACACCCAAGTGCAAGAGGCCGCCATCCAATTCGGCTTCTTTCTGAAGCGGCACGCCATTGAACCTTACAACGACGCGACCGTCGAGTACGTCGAGTATCTCATCCATCAGGAGAAGATGAAGATCAAGAGCGGCGGAAAGAAGGAGACGCTAGCGATGCTCCAGAAGTACCGGGCGGAGCATCTCGAAAAGGTGCAAGCCCTGACCAAGGCGATGGAGCGCGGCGACGCGGACAGTGTCCTCGACGACCAGGGCGTGCGTCAGCTGGTCGACAGCCTCTATGGTCTGCCGCATTTCGGAGAGGACCTCAAGCGGATCGTCCGGACCAACGAGAAGGCGGCCGAGGCAACCTTTCGAGAGAAATCCTGCAACGTGTCAGCGGGCCGGCACTGGGATCGTGATGGGAGGGCACGAACTCGCAGGAGCGAGAGTGTTCGGGGCCAGCCGGATCAACCTGCCCGGACACGCCGGACATCAACTGCGGCCCACGCCGCCGCCGCTCAGGCTGCTCACACCGGGCACATGATGACGATGATGCCTCCGAACGGGCAGACTGGCATTTCCGTGGCGGTCAGGGGATACCAGCCCCAGCCCCCAGTTCCCTCGGGGTTCTTTTGGTTTCCTGGTGCGAGACGGAGGCTCAGGGATTTTTGGCCCTTCAGCGGGTAGGAAACACCTGCCGCTTTTTTTTTCTTTTTCGATTTCCGGCCTCTTGCCACTCGACGCTGTCATGATACTTGAAAGATGTGGCATATTGTTAGTTCTGGGCTCTGGCGAGACATTTCGCACTCTCATTTGTAGCATCTCTTTTCCTTTGCTTGGGCGGGAGGGCATCTGTTGTTTGTTTGACTACCTATCTTGCTCATTTCACTACCTGCTTTGTATTTCATCTAGCTCAACCAGATGGCCTGGTCGAAGGGTATTAACAGAAGGGGTAATAGTGTGGGTGTGCACTGAGGAAACGGCTCTCACAAATGCGAATTCTCTAGCTAGGAACTCACTAATAAATTGTGTTCTTTGAATTGTCGCAATAGGTTCAATCTTATTCGAAATGTAAATAACGGCCCGAAATGCGCAGTAATTAACGTGAGCTGTTGCCTGTCGTGTCGACACGTCCCTCGAGATTCTCAAAAATGGCATGGCGCGTAACCCCAACCCTTGCAAATCAGGGGTTCAGGGGCTAGGTGTAAACAGAGCAGAGTCATTACCTGTGAACATTAGAGGGTGGATCATTTAATACCAGCGTTTATAAATCCGGTAAACAAACATTTTCAAAGTAACAGCATCCATTTCCAAGCAGATATCCAAGCAACCACCTTAAAACCACCAACCTTCCCTCCTCCACCACCTATCAAAATAACACATCAAAATAGTATCCCGCCCCTCACCACCTCGCCTTGGTATACCTGCCACCACCACCGCTACCAATCCCATCAAAACACCCACCATCCCCCTCCTCCCCATCCTCATCCTCATACCCCCCCTCTTCCCCTTCCTCATACCCATACCCCTCGTCCCCATACTCCCCATACTCCCCCACCTCTTCCTCCTCCTCATCAATCGCCCCCTCCTCCTCCTCCGCAGGGGGATACAACCCCCCCCCCTTGCTGTGACTACCCCCGCCTCTAGTATCAGTGACCATACCCCGTGGAGAGGGTTGCTGGCTGCTGCTGGTGCTGGTGTAGCGGGGGCGTGCCGGGGAGGTTCGGGATTGTGGGGATATGGGGCGGCGGGGTGTTGCCGGTCCCGAGCTTGATCCGGGAACTGTGAGGAGACCATGTTTGGGCGGTGGTGGTCGTTTTCGTTGTCGTGGTGGGGCGGGGTTGTTGTTGTTGCTGTCTCTTCGCTGGGCCTGTTGGGGGGGCTTGTATTGTGGTGACCGGCAGGGCGGGGGCGGTTGGGACGGGCCACCGCCGCCGCTGCGGTCGGGGGGTACATAGGATGGGCGTGGGTGTGACGTCCGTGATGTTCGTGGCGGCTGGGAGCGGCGATAGACGTGTTTGTGCTCCCATTGGTCGTGGTCAAAGTCGTCGGCGCGCGTGTGCTTGGTTGCCGCCTTGTCTTTGTCGGTTGCGCCGGTGGTGAGGTACAGGTAGTCCTCGAACTTTTTGATTGCGTGGGCGACCATTTGGAATTGTCTGTAGTCGAGCCTGAGCTCTTTCTTTGGTTCTGAGTTGTTGGGGTTGGTGTCGGTATCGTCGCCGTCGCCGTCGCCCTCGTCATCCTCGTCGTCCTCGTCTTCCCATTGGTCGATGGAGGTCTTTTCCATGTCAAAATGGGCGAGGGAGTAGGCGATCTGGAAGGCGTTGCGGATCTGTCGGCCGTTCCACTGGTCTTCGGGATCATAATTTTTAAAGTGCCATTCTGCGTAGTCGAAGATGGACCCCTCATCAATGAACAACCGCCGTCTATTGAACACGCCTGCATCGGCGGCCAGGCGAATGTTTTCTGCATCAATCTCCCGCAACTTCCGAAGGTTCACTTCGAAGATGGCCAATGTCCTTTCCAGGGTTAGAGGCGGATAGTAGAGGCTCAGGTGGATACGAGACTTGAAAGCCTCGTCCAACGTTCCGACGCGGTTTGTGGTGAGAAAAAGGATGCCGCTGTAGTATTCCAAAACACGGAGAAACACTACACGTCGCCGAGTATGTGCTATCAGTAAGACTTGGTCAACATCAAATGAAGTAGAAGAGGTTTGCGTACCCGAAACAAGCGCGTTCCGTTCCAGGTCGCCGAGTTCTCGTCGAGACAAAAACACGTCGGCTTCATCGAGCAACAAAACGCAATCCCAGTGGTGGGCAAGACGGAAGATGCCTGAGAGTGCACTATCGACATCCTGTGGCGAGACGCCAAGGTCGCCGCATGTTATGGGGAAAAGGGGCTTTTTGCTCGCTTGGGCGACGGCCTCGGCGGTGGCCGTCTTGCCGACACCGGGAACGCCATGCAAAAGAATGAACAGGCCGGCGCCCTTGCCACGAATCAGGTCCTGGCCCGATGACGACCTGACAGCGGGCTGCTGCTTTTGACGGGCTTGTTTCTTGAGGTGTGTCTTCACCAGGGACTTGATCATGCGCTTGTGTTCATGGTCAATTTTTAAATCCCTGAAGGCATCCTGCAACGTGGGCAACGGCTGCAAGAAGCGGATGTCGAGCATGACAAACTTGCGTTCTCGAAAGCTGTAGCCAACGACACGGCGCGGCAAGAGAACCAAGTCGTCTTTGTCGAGCTTCTTGATGATATTTCCGGCTTTGTGGGCCTGCAGCACGGCGCTCGGTTCCAGCTGCTCATTCCCCATCTTTTCGCAATACCACTCGCCTCTTTGGGTTTTCTCCTTGATGTCGCCAAGGTGCTTGCACCGGCCTCTTACAGGCTGCTCCCAGTGTCTGAGGTACATGTTGTCGTCTCCGACTGGCCAGTCGCTATCACTAAATTCACGGTTGCCGAGTGGCCATAGTGACGGGTCCGGACCAACCACGGGTTCAGATTTAAAGCCTTCGACAAAGTCGATCATGATATCGCCGTCGACGTGCTCAACCGGGGCGGGCGGCAAGGGTGGCGGCGAGTCTCTGGAATGGGAGCTGGAGTTATCGGCAGCCGGACCATAGGGAAGGGTCCAGCCGTCATACCGGAGATGCTTGAGCTGTATTGCCTTGCAGAACCACGCGCCATCCTGGGTAAGTTCGGTGGTGATCTTGTGGGCGTCCTTGGCGAAGCGCAGGGGGTAAAATCCCAGACTGGTAATATCCTTCTCACCCTCGTAATCCGAAATACAGAACATGTTTCGCACAGGGACGTACGAGGTACCGTCGTAGTCAATGTAGTAGCAGTGAAGGTCCAGACATCGCTTCTGCTCCCTGGTGCTGCCCTTCTTCTCCACGTATATGTCGTTGGGAGTGTCATCCTTGACAGAGCTGAGGACCATGGAGTAGAGTTTCCAGGCGGTCTGGGAAACGTTTTTCTTGACCCGTGACTTGCCGGTGGTGGTGGTGGCGTTCTCGGAGGACTCGAGCTCAGAAGGTATGTACAGGAGCTCGCCCGGTTTGAATGACATCCAGAGGTCATTGAAGCGAACCTTTCGTTTCGTGATGCCGGCAGCATCGTTCCACCGAGGGGCAATGTGCTCCTCGACAAACTCGATGTATTTCTGGACGTGGCTGAGTGCGACGGCGCCGATGGGCAAGTCCATAAGATCTCCGGAGACGGCATGGGCGGGGTCCATGGGGCCTGTATTTTCGGCCAACACATCGTCACCCGGCCCCGAGCTCGTGGACGAACTGACAGCTGAATCATGCTCGTTCTCGTCGTCCTGGGCCTCGCCTTGCCTGGCCGCGCCTGGCTTGGTCAAGTTGGTCTGGGAGTCGGCGTCATCTTGGGCAGCAGCGGTGTCGACACCGGCCCACCTGGCCTCGAGGATTCTGCAACACTCCCGCATCTTTGGGAGGAGGTAGTAGAATGCGCGGAAGGGTGGAAAGAAGACGCGTGGCGTGTCTGTTATCCAGTTGTCGCGGTAGCCAGCGAGGCGCGAGAGCAGGGTGATCAGGTGTGGTGATTGAATTCGCACGCGCTGAAGCCAGGATTCATCGGCATCGACGGTGGCCCACTCGTTGGGCGAGACGGCCTCCCACCCCCTGCGGGATTTGCTGCGCATCTTCTCCTCCAACTTGACTTCCAGGGCGATGTTGGCATGGCCGCGGAGGACCTCGATAATGGCGAAGCCGTCGTCTGGCGAGTAGCGGTTCTTGAAGTGCTGAAAGTCGAGCCATTCGACATGGACTAGGAGAGGTTTGTTGCGGCGCTTGGAGACCCACGTCTCTGGCTCCGGTAACTTCTCTCTCGGAGTCGTCCACAGCACGTCGGCCGCTGCCCCAAGTCGAGGGCTCTCCGGCGGGGAAACCGACTCGGGGCTGGGCGGATCGCTGTCCATGGTGCGTGCCGTGCCACGTGGTCGGGACGAAAGCGTTTGTGGAATCACGAAGACGGAAAAGAGGAGGGAGAAGAGAGGAAATTCGGAGGGCCTAATGGCGAGATATTTATTTTGTACTAAATATTCTGTACAGGTACACATTTCGGGGTCTCAACAGTGCGGGGCGCTTGGTCACAGTGTTAGTTAGGTAGGTAGCCGGGTAGGTCCAATCAATTCATCCTGCGGATCCACGACAGTGGTTGGTTTCGAGAAAGCAGTCGTTTCCCGCAATCCACGAAAATCAACCTCGGAATCAACCTGGCAATATGCTGGCATCCATCCACCCACAACTGAGCAACAATGTCAAGTCTCAATTCTGCCAGCATGGACGTGCCCGAGAACGAGCCATGGCCACTAGTTCCACCCGACGTCGACACTGCCACCATTGAAGTCGAGATGCCTGAGCTCTCGGCTAGGAACAGCATGCTCTACCGACTCAAAGCCTAAAGGGCATCGCCCCAAGCCGGCGCTGTGCCGCAGCATTGCTGCCTGTGCTGCACTGCTGTGTGACTGCCCTCGGCGCCAGACAAGCTCAACCTCGAAACAGCCCCGCTTGCTTTGGGCGAGCAAAGCAGTCCATTGGATCAGCCACTTTTCGTTTCATTGCTGCATGTTAAGACTCGGAGGGAGCCTTGCGGCCCTCTGCCAGGCCAGGCCTTCAGATCGAACCCCGCTTCCAAGTTCCAAACTCCAACTCGGGCATTCCATCTCCTCAAGATTCAAAACTTCAACCTAGGCGCTGCGTTGGCTGCAATGGCAACAACGCAGACGAGAGAGCGGGATCCCGCATCGTCGCGTGTTGATGTGCTGATACGACAGTCCCTGGATTGGGAGAACCCCGGAAGGTCCGAGGTTGCCGTGACGGGCGCATTCATCAGCAGACAGGGCGGCCAAATCCACCACGGCCTCGGAGGCTCGTCGCAACTCGACGCCGAGAGACGCCGATTTGACGCTTTCCGGCCGTACTTGTAAGGGCCAAACAGCGAGAGACCTCGTCCTAGTCTCCCCCGGGACTTGCCTAGCTGACCCCCACAAATAGACAGTTGGAAGAAGCATTGAAGGTCTACGTGCCCAATCTCCTGGGCATACGCCTACCGGAATCCCACAACCTCAAGTGGGATGACCTCTCCGAGAAAATCGGCCTCATGGAGAAGCAGTGCAAAGGCGCCAGAATGGGGCTCTGGCATTCTCTGTGGCACAAAATGGGCCAAAGCCAAGAGGCGGCCGACGCCTGGATTGCCTTTATCCCCGATGACTATGGACTGGTATGTACTTTCCGGAAAAAGAAATACCACATCGTGACAAAAGGACTGACAGCAATGGTTCGTCAAAGAGTGTGGTGAAAGCCGGCCTCGCCCTGGTGTTCAAGGTCGGTGCTGTTGGCCCCCTGAGCGTGACCTGACTCGGCCCCTCTCGCGCGTCTGTAACCAACTCACATGCCACAGCTGGCCGAATCTTCAGCAGACAAGCGCCAGATGATTTTCAAGACCTTTGCCGCGCTGCGAGACACTTTGATCGAGGCACATCCAGAACGCCGCAGCTTTCGGACCAACCAAAAGGTCAACGACTGCGTGGACCGCCTCTATCAATCCGTCGTCGACTCAATCCAGGACATGGCCGTGTGGCTGACGTCTGAAGAGAAATCAACCTGTAGGCATTTCACATGGCACATGACTGACACAGCCTTCAAGACATTCTTGGCCATGTGCTAATACATAACTGTCTTCAAAGGGAACAAAGTGACCTCGAAATTCAAAAGACGCCACGACGCAGCACCGATTAGCCCTGAGAATATCCTTCAAACCTTAGAAGAGCACACCAAGGACTTTGGCGATGCTCTCAGTCTGGCCCGCGATCAAGCCATAGAGGACACCGAATTGATGTCCCGCGCCACAGGGTTCAGGACTGTCATGATCCACAACGAGGTTCTCGCCACCCAAGAGGAGGTACACATCACCAGGCACAACACGGAAGATCTGAAAGCTGGTATCGACACATACACCAAAACCGTCGAGAAGTACGGGAGTCAGGTCAGCAGCCGGGTCGAGAGGCTTGGCGGCAAGATCAGCAACCATGTGTCCCACCTCAGCGTCGACATGAGGCGGATGAGCCAGAAATTGGACGACCACGCAACGGCCCGTGAAAAGGAAAACGATGAGAATGCACAGCGCTATCAAAACATGATAGACCTGCTAAAGAGCGAGCTTGGCGGGCTGAAGAAGGTGTCCGAGGCGGAGAACAGGAGGGTGTTGATTGCGAGAGGCAAACGGATTGCGAACAGAGAGCTGGCCTTGCAAGAGAGCCAGCAGGCCTCCAGAACGCTCCTCCTAAAACTCCTTCACGACCGACAGGGTGAGCACTCGATCCCCAATTTACCAAACCGTGCCCAACTACTGACACACACATAATAGAAGAAATGCAAGCCCGAATCGCCATGCTCGAGACCCAAATGGTGGTCCAACCCACCAAAACCACCCCCCTACGAAAACCCCTCCTCACCCTCGACCGCTTCTGCCAAATCCTCGCCCGCCCCGGGCCCCTCCCCCCATCCGGACGATCCCGCTCCTCCACCTCCCGACCACAATCACAATCACGACCCCCCCCAGACCTCCCGCACCTCTTCAACCACCCCACCAAAGACCTCTCCCTCGCCCTAGCCCAGCAAGAAACCTGCGGCTCCCTCCCCTCCCAAGGCCAAGCCCAATCCCTCCTACGCCGACCCGAATTCAAGACCTGGCTCAACGCCCCCTCCCCAACCCTCCTCCTCGCCGACGCCAACATCGAGTCGGCCGACGCCCTCGCCGCTTTATCGGTCCTGTCTGTCCTGAGCGCCACCCTTGTCACGTCCATGACCGATCTGCTCCCGGAAGACGTCGTGGTGCATTTCTTTTGTGGCTTGCACTGTCGTCCCGGGGATCCGTGGGAGGGGCCGGGGGGACTGGTGAGGAGTTTGATTTTGCAGTTGGTTATGCGGTTGGTGGATATGGATGATGGCGATGGCGATGGCACCGGTGATGGTGGGATGGGGCGGCGGTGGGGGTTGGGGTTTGTGGACCGGTTGGGGTTTGTCAGGGCGTTGGAGAGGCATGATTTGCAGGCGCTTTGTCAGGCGCTGCATCTGTTGTTGGGGGAGTTCCCCCGCGGCGTGACGGTGTATTGTGTGGTTGATTCGGTCGCGGGGTTTGGCGTTGATCGGTTGTTTGAGGATTTTGAGTTTGTGATGGGGTGTTTTGGCGCGATTGTGGAGGATGAGCAGCTGCCGGTTGTGGTGAAGGTGTTGTTGACGAATGTGGCGAGGAGTACGCTGAGGATTAGGGAGATGGCTGTCTTTTTGGATGATCCGGAGAGGTTGATTGACCTGTCTGAGTTTGATAGGGACCCAATCGAGATTTCAACGCGCGTGATGGACGACCGGCTGAGGAGGGCGCGTACGCCGGATGTGCCGGCGTGGGAGCGCGGCCAAGGGCGGAGGGGCGCGCAAGACATGGATTACTATGACGAGGACGGCGAGTATTATCGCGATGACGACGAGGGGTACTATTAATGTGATGGTTGGTAAATGGAGGTCATTTGAATCACACGTTAGGCAGTTTAGAATGGTAGGATATATTCCACATCCAAGTACGACTACCAATTGATATATGCATCCCAATATCGAGTTATCAACCTAGAGTTCAATGTCCAACGTTGTTAAAGTTACAAATGAATATGAAGTGCAAGTAAAAGCACCTCCATCCCTGCGTCGGCGGTAAAGGTCTGCCTGGACGTCCCTCGCCGTCCATGTCGTTCAAACGGAGAACGCCTTTTGCTGTTCTCGATGCCTTCTCACTTCAGATTGAAAGACCAATCTCGGCCCTAAATGAAGCAACGCCAAGATGCTCACCGCGGAAGACACTGATCCTTCGCGAGTCAGGCTGGGGGTGGCAAGAGAGATATACTCAATGGAACCCGCGATTCCGGTTTCCAACGGCCGCTGCATAACTTTCAAACACCATCGGTTAAGTCGTCTTGGCCATCACACCCTGCCGTCCCAACCCTTTGCGGATCCCAGGGGGCCGGCTGCGGTGCGCTTGACACCCCCAGTTGCCGTTTTGGGCGACGATCCTTGCGCACAGGCGCCATCGCCAGACGGGTAACACGGGTTACCCCTGGTTGCTTGGTGCGATGAAACCGAGAGCGTCCCGAAAAACTGGAACTCCGAGTCCCCCCTGTCCCAGGTTCGAGGGGGTGTCAACAAGTGCTTTTGCCCAGCTGCAGCCCATCGATTATGCACCGACGATGAGACATCAAAATCATTGTCTTTGAAGAAGGCCCCCCGCCGGAGATTTTTTCCTTTCTTCTCTTCCTTCGCCTCAGCCATCATGTCTTTAACCTGACGGCCTTTTGCACCTTGGCACCAGCCGCTTTTATTCGCTTCTATTCTTTTTCATCTTCTTTTTAATTCGCGAAGATGCTGGTCATCCGGGTTCTTTTGTTGCAGGCATCGCTGGCGATGGCCCAGCTTCTTGATTCGGGTGGAGTTTTGGGAGGAGGAGACACCGCGGCCAGCTCGGCCGTTGAGGAGCAGGGTGCCGCAGAAACAAACCCTCCGGCGGGTATTCTAGACGGGCTGGGGGGTAATGGAGCAGCAACGGGCGGGTTACTCGACCCCATCCTCGACCCTATCATCGGGCCTACGGGCCTGCTCGGTGATGCGGCGGCGGCAGTGACGACGTCAGCCGAAGCCCAAGACCCGCCAGCTGCCACCTCTGTCGTGGCCGTCCCCGACCCGGAGCCGACTCAGGCGGAACCCGTGGTGGAGACGCCAGCGCCGGGGCCGACGTCCCAACCAGCGCCGGGGCCGACTTCCCAACCAGCGCCGGAGCCGACTTCCCAATCAGCCCCTGAGCCGACCCCTGAAGCAGCTCCTGAACCAACTCCCGAGCCTGCTCCCGAGCCTACTCCCGAGCCTACTCCCGAACCGACTCCTGAGCCGACTCCTGAGCCGACTCCTGAGTCTACCCCGGAAGCCACTCCGGAACCCATCCCGGAACCCGAGCCGACGACCGAACAGGCCCCGCCAGCTTCGACTGCGAACCCAGCAGCACCGGCAGATGAGCAACAGCAGCAACCTGCCCCTGTTCCCGTTCTGGTTCCAGAGGCCTCAACTGCGCCGGCAGCGGCCCCAACTCCTGCGACTTCGGCTGCTGCCGCCCCGGCCCCATCGTCGGCGAACCCGGGTGTCGCCCCGGCCCCATCGTCAGCGAATCCAGGTGTCGCCCCAGCTCCATCGTCAGCGAATCCAGGTGTCGCTCCAGCTCCATCGTCAGCGAATCCGGGTGTCGCCCCGGCTTCCTCGCCCGCAGCGTCTCCTTCTCCGGCGACTTCGGCCGGAGCCAAGTCCAGCGCAGCGGGAGCTGGCGCACCGGCTCCAACCGGCTCCAACCCCTCCGCTCAATCATCCCTGCGCCCTCTTCCTTCCCAGGGCCAGCCGCAGCAGCAGCAGCAGTCCCAAGCCGCCCCCTCCGGCAAGCCAATCCTCAGTTTGGTGACCATCTCAGGCTCAACCATGTCCGTCTTCCTCCCGCCCTCGCCCACCGGCGGCACGCTCGCGGCCATTGACGGGGCCAACAACCTCGGCTCCGCCAACCCCGACGACGACAACAACAACAACAACGGCAACAAATCCAACCCCAATTCCAACACCGACCCTTTCCAGCGAAACAGCGGCTCCAACTCCGGCAACTCCAACTCCGGCACCCCCAACTCCGACCCCAACACCACCACCACAGACGACCAAGGCAACACCGCCACGACCAACGACGACGACGGCAGCAACAGCAACAACGGCAGCAACAACATCTCCTCGGACGAAGGCCTGCCCCTCCCAACCAAAATCGGCATCGGCGTCGGCGTCGGCGGCGGCACCGTCCTGCTAGTAATCATCCTCATGTGGTTCTTATGGAAGCGACGCATGGGCGGCCGAGCCCCTGGTGGTTTTGGTGGTGGTGGTGGTAAACACGACGCGGCGGAGCGGGGCATGAGTCCGACGCCGCAGGACAAGGCCAAGCTTGATTTTGAGAGCGAGCATGATGTCGCGGTGGATTTTGGGGGGTTCTTTAGGGAGAGACGCGGGGGTAGAAGGGGAGGGAATGAGAGTGTTAGTAGTACTAGTAGTAGTGATGGGGGAAGTGTAGGGGACTTGAAGGTGGTTGAGTTGGGGGGTCGGTTGCCTGCTTTTGAGATGCAGCAGAAGCCGCAGCCGCCTGTTTTGGCAGAGCTGGATGGGGGTGGTGCGCTGCCGGGGTATAGAGGGGTTGTTGGTGCTGCTCGGTGAGGGAGGGACGTTTGAAGGGAGGTTTGGAGGCAGCGCTGGTGCAGTGCAGTGAGTGAGTGAGAGGGTGGTGGAGGAGGAGCAAGGGAGGTAGATGCTGAACCTAACCTGAGGTAATCATAATGTCACTTATGAGGTGCGTAGCCATCCATTCTTTTTGTCAAGGTTGCGTCCATCAGCCGATGGGTTTTCACTCGTCGCTCATTCTCAGTACATACTATGTAGGTGTCAGTTTGGAATGTTAGACCGCTTACAAGGATGAAAAGGCTATACTAGCTCCCTATGAACTGTTAATCGCTGCCAAGAGTGCCTCCCTATGAACTGTTAACCGCTGCCAAGAGTGCCTCCCGGATGGACTCATCCTCCGTGTCGTCGGCCTCAAGAAACTCCTCCACCTGCCGGACGAGTTCCTTCTCTGAAGGGAAATCCACAAGAAAATCCGCAATCACCCCCTCTGTACCATCCACCAACCAAGACCTGTTCGCGAGCCAAGCATGAAGGCCTCGGCCGAAGCAGGCTTCGATGATGAGGTACCGCCAGTTAGCATCTATGTCCGAGAGCACATCTTTCATGGATCGTGCCAGGATCACGCGCCACCGCTGATCGGGATCGTCTCGAAATGAAGATAGATATGACAGCACAAGTTGACGATCGGCCATGAGAGCCGGCGAAGGTTGCAAGTACTTCTTTGCAAAAGCCGGGATATCAGGCGGGGGCTGGGAGGCCGTCTCGCGGGCAGAGTCGGGCTCGATGGCTAAAAAGCGCGGCAGTCGAAGGGCTAGTTGCATTGGAATGGTGCGAGCAAAAGCCCAACCGACAAGGCTAGGAGAATCAGCATAATTCGCATCCAGACACCTCGAGCATTTTACCCAGTGATGTTGTAGTCTGAGTCGACTATGATGTTGTGGGCGGCCAAGGCTTCATGCGACAGGACGAAAAGTTCGGAGTCAAGGGCGTTGTTTACAACGTGACGAACAAGTGCCCGGTGTGTGAGGCAGTCTCGGATGCCAAAGCTCGGCTCCTTGCCTGTTGCCGCTCGCATGATCTTGCCATCGACAACGCTGGTCAGAAATTCCAACGTCGGCTCGGAGCCTTCTGGACCTAGATGGGGATTGTCAGCTCAGCAAAATGGGGGATAGCTTGGGCCCGTACGTAAGTCCATGGTACACTCTGCCAGTTCCAACCGGATGTCCACAACTTGGCGCAGTATTTTCTCTCGATTCTGTGGCTTGGATGGGACAGTGTCGGTCCACTCCAGCTCTGTGCCGTGAATCCAGCTCAGCACAAGGTAAGGGTGTTTGATGAGGTTGTCATGACCAGTATCGTGACGAATCAACTTTGGGGACCAGCGAAACCCGGATTTATCAAGCTGGGTCAAAGTGGTCGCGTGTGATTCCACAAAGGCGCCCACGGCGGCCTCTCGTCCTAGGGACTTGCCAGCTTGCACGGGAATCTCGACGGCCCAGGTAACATTGTCGAGGAACTTCAAGGCGTAAATTTGAGAGTAGCCACTGTCAAACGGCTTCTCGTCAGTGCCGAAGCAGAAAGTAGCCGGAGCACCATCGTCGCGGATTGAAGAAGCAAGGGCCAAGATTGCGTCGAGGGCGATTGGAGAGTCGGAGGCCATGTTGCGCCACGGAGCCCAACATTCAAAGAATGCAAAAATATCCGGTGTGCCTCAATCGTGGACTGTTGTTGTTGATCAAACCATCAATTGGCCAGGGTTGGTCGGTGGGAGGTTGACGGCGGACAGAGCGGGAGAAGCCACACCTAACTTGAGCAGGCTCGAGGGAGTCGAGGTAATTAAGGTGCAACTGGGCAAAGACAATGGAATTCAGAGAGATCGGTTGATTCAAGTACTGGCGGGAAGGAAAACTGAAAGCATGAGCGCTTTCCCATGTTAGCCATTTCGCATTTTACCCCGCTGCTGCCTGCTGAGGTACAACCTGGAAGTGACGGTTGGTTCACGTTCAGGTTGTCGTTGGGTGAGAGAAATCGGCGCCGATTGGGCCCAAGCAGCGCTCTCAACAACGCAATCAAGGCAATTTGGCCGTCACTTTTGCGTTACGTTGCTAAAACAAGAAATAAGAAAAGTCGATTTACGTTGATTTGACAAGATTAGATTTGTGTTGTTTCGCGTTGTTTACATTTGAGTGGGCCCGGGATTAGTTCACGTTCAGGTTGTTGTCGTTGGATGAGACTCTCTACCGCGGGGATTAGCTCAAACTGTCCCTAAACCCCAAATCTCGCTACGATGACC
>MU857097.1:0-37717 GCA_033296705.1 Chaetomidium leptoderma | reverse complement strand
CATGGGAAAAGTGTTCCACTCGATGGGTTGTTCCACTCGATGGTGGATCACGTTATTCAAGTTAAGTTATGGATGCTTTGCCCGGTACCACATATCGTTGAATCCTGGTTCAGTCGGGCTTGCGATGCTCCACGCGTATTAGAAGTCGGTTGTGTCCCGGTTGGGTCCAGTTCCCGTCAGTTAATCCCCGAGTTTAACGACAGGTTACAGGCAGGTAAAACCACAGTTTCTCTTCCTCTGTAAGAGTTGTATGGATACTGGCGACACAAGTTGCACGTACTTATGACATTCGGGCAGCTGGAAATTCAGTCATGATATTCATCTCTTGCCATCTAAAAGGACATACACTCAAATGTCTACACGCAATATCCAAGCGAGCAAACAGGCCGCCGGAGGAAAAAGCAATTCAAGACATCTTCATATCATATACATGGATCCGACAAGTCTAAAATGCGCCGGCATTTCTCCCTAGTAGATACTGAAAATTGTACAAGAAACGAAGCCACAAACTGTCTGTCTAGAAACCGTGGCCTAACATATTCACCCCCCACCCCCCCCTTTTTTTTCACTCCTTGCTTTTCTTTTCTTTTGTCTAACTTGGGAACATTCCATGTTTGAAACAACCCCACTCACTGTTGAGTACATACCACCCCTTAAAGCAGCCCCGACGGCGCAGCAGTAGCAGTAGGCTCGGCCGAAGCCTCCGAGGCGGTGACGGTCACAACCTCGTCCTCTGGGCAGGTGTCATCCTCCGCGGTCTCGCTACCGCTGGGGGCGGCAGACACAGCCGCAGACGTGGCAGTGGCAGACGCAGAGGCGGCCGACTCGGACGCAGAAGTGGAAGTGACGGTGACGACCTCGTCGCTCGGGCAGGCGGTCCCTTCCTCGCTGCCGCTGTTGTTGTTGTTGCCGTTGTTGTTCTCTTGGCCGAGGTCAATAGCGCCCGTCTCGTTGCCGACAAGAGTGGCGGTGGTGGCGGCGGCGGCAGCAGCAGTGCTGGTCTTGCTGGTCTTGTCGCCGCCCTTGGCAATCGAGGGGGCGGCGGTGTGCTCGCCCGCGCCCGTGACAGTCACGTAGACGGTGGAGGCCGCCTCGGTCACGGTGACGGCGGCGGCCTGCTTGGTGACGGTCACAACGCCGGCACCGCAGTCGGCCTGCTTGGTGACGGTGACGGCGGCGGCGGCGCAGTCGCAGGTGTCGTCATTGCCCTTGCCCTTGCCCTTGCCGTTACCGTTACCGTTACCGTTACCGTTACCGTTACCCGGCTTGACAACCACAGTGGTGGTGGCGGGCTTGTCCATGGTGACGGTGCGTGTGCCAGTCGAGGTGAGGGTCTGGGTGGTGGTTGTGTCCTGCGCTCCCGCGACCGGGGTCGACGCGACCGGGGAATTTGCCTGCGTCTGCGTGTGGGTGACGACCTCGACGAGAGTAGACTTGACAGTGGACTCGACGGTCGTGGTAACGACATGTCCGCCCCCGTTGCCGTTACCGCCGCCCACGGTGATAGTAAGCACCTTGGTGGTGACCATGGTAGCAACCTTGGTCTCAGTAGCCGTTGAGACAATGACGTGAGCCGACTCGACAGCAGTGGCAATGGCAGTGGCAGAGGCAGTGGCAGAGGCTGAGGCAGCAGGCTGAGGCATGGTGCTGCCGGTGATGATGCCCTTGGAGGCTTCAGAGAGGACACTGGACGAGATGGAGGGCACCGCAGTGACGGGGCAAACGATCTCGGTCAAGATGATGGTGTCGGTGATGGTGGCGGTGCTGAGAGCCTCAGGCGGGAAGCTGGCAAAATCCTCGGTCCTTGCGGGGCAGTCGATGACCTCGGGGAGACACGAGGTAATGGTGCGGACCGAAGTGGTCGAGACGGTCAGAGTGGTGATGCCGCCAGCAGTGCCGTTGGTGGGGAAAGGGGCAGCGCTGGTGACGAGGGTTGCCGCGTCTGACAAGACACCGGTGGACAAAAGGATGGGAACTGATGAGGAGGCAGCGTCCGCAGCGTCTGCAGCAACGCTCGAGATGGTGGTGGTCGAGTTGTCTTGTCTTTGCAGACGCAGGTATCGGGGGTGCCTCCTGGAGTAGGCGGAAGTGAGAGCGGCGAAAAGGCCGAGGGTGATGTAAGCGGTTTTCATCTTGATGGTGTTGTGTCTTGTTTCGTAGAGTGTTGTTGGTGGTGGTTCTCAAAGGTCAAAAGTGCGCCAGGCGAAGTGAGCGGTCCAGAGGGAAAAGAGCGAGATCAACTCCGCAAGGGGCAAGCAGACACAGTTGCTCGCGTAGAAGAAGAGAATGTAGATACAGTGGAAAGCAGAGAAGCGAAAGTTGGTGAGCAGGCAAGCTAAAGGAATGATGCTTGACTGATAAAAGAAAGACAGCACTGATGACAAGATGAAGGGAAGGGGATGTGAGGAGAGAAAGAGGACAGGAGACGAGACAGTCGCGAGACTCGGTGTTTTGTATAGGAACTTTACGAATGTAGCATCCTGTCTCCATCGCATCCAGAGCGTTCCACAACTCGCCGGGATCCATGGCATATCCACGACATGACAGGGGCCCGTGGGGGACGAAGCATGGGCATAGCCGCCTGCCCAGCCCCACGTACCCTATCGCATCACCGGCCCTTAATCAAGGGGATCCCCCACAGGGGTTCCAGCAGAAACCTGGGTGCTGCCACGTCAACTTGGGTGGCCGACCGACCAGGCCCGCAAAGCAAACAGCTGGAAGCTTTGAGAAATCCAGGAGTCGTCTGGAGGGGCAACAAGCAGGGGCTGCCCAGCCCTGTCAAGGGGGGCCAGATGCAGGAACGGTAAATCTGAAACGAATGTTCAGCCAATCGCTGGCCTGGGCGGCACCCAGATGCGGTAAAGGGGCCGCCGTTGAGGAGGGGCGAGCACCCCGCCAGCAAGGGGTTATGACAACGACGGAGAAGCTCAACTTTCGAAGCTTCTCCGTGGTGATGTTCCTTTGGTGGCGGGCGATGTGCTTGGGAATCAAGTGCGGCAATACTGGTGGCATGAGCAATTAATCGATGGTTCAGTGCATGATAGATCGCTCCATGGCCCGCGTGTTTCCCCGATAAATGATGGACGCTGCGATCCGCGGGATACAGCAGATCTTCTGAACTTTTGTCGACCGGGAGCCCGGTTGTCCTGAGACGAATGATCGCCCGAGGATTCTAGTCGCAATGCTCTTGTTGATTTAAGCTTTTGCTATCATGCCGAATTTCGGCTGTGTCTTCATGCGGGAGCAGCCAAGCGGCTCGTTTTGTTTCGCTCCTCGCGGTCGACGTCGGCAGTGCGGGAGCAGGCGCTGAGGCGCTATGTGAGCCAGTCAGTGCCTTCATGGATTTAGCGTCGTTGCCAGCGAAGTTGCCCCCGAAGCCCCAACTGGAATTTTTTTCTCCAGAGCGCTCATTTCTCGGTCTTCGTGGCTTCGGCTTGTGGCATAAACACCATGCATGCAACATGAAGAGAGTCCCGCTGCTGCATGGCATGGCAACCGGGAATGGCCAGCGATGGGAAAATTGGCAGGAGGATGTGGAAAAGCCACGGAGAGTTTCAGAGTTTCACCTGGCGACCCACTTCAAGTTGAAATCGGGCCCCTGCTCTTCGGGATTATCTATGATTGGTTCGCAACTTCAAACAATTCTCCGCGAGAACCCCACCGGCCGCCGCCGCTTGTCAATGCGAAACTAAAACCTGGAACTTCGGCACCAGGTTGAAGAGGTGGTCATGGTACGAGCTTCTCGCATGATCCTGTGGTGCCGAGAATCTGGAACTGAAAATTGCATTTTAGGAAACTCTGCTCGCCGTTTGGGGCAGTGCTGTTGTTTCGCCCGTTTCCCGCTGCCCGGTGTTTGGACTCTTGGAGGCCTGTGGTGTGTGGTGAGTGTGATGGGTGAGTTTTGACGGGAGCACCCAGGTCACAAAAATAGCTCCATCCGCGGACCCGACCGGACCGGAACCATCGGACTGAACTTTGTAGACTTCTCTCTCGATCGTTGAATCTCTGTCCAGCAGCCGACAAGGTCGTCCCCAACGCCAAGGGTATAGAGACTAGATTTGCAGAGGGTTCCCGCTGTTTCTTGTTCTTCATCCCATCTCCCCCTTGTTCTTCAAGCGAGCAGCCTTGGGAAGATCAGGTCTGTGCTGCTGAAGAGTTATGCCGCTGGGCAATCGACCGCTGATCATCTGCTGTCAGGGACAAGGGGACAAGGAAAGTGTCAAGTGAACGAAAGGCGACCCCGGGTGTCAAAAAACATCGAGTTGGGCCTCGAAGTCGATAGTTATTCGAGATGGAGACGGAAAGGGCGGGTGATCAACAGGCTCGACAGCTCTGGGGGTCAGATGACACTGTCACGACCTTGAAGCGCCTTCCTCAATTTGGTTAAATAGGTAATAATCTCAGGGGGTTCCGCGTGTGGCGTAGGGTTAGGGTTATTGCAGCGTTTGCCTCCCTGAGGGCAGGATCGAGTCCCTACCGCCTCGCAATCTCACCAAGTGCTCAACCACGCACTTTGACTTTCTTTTGTTCATCGGTTACGAGCATTTGCAGCGGTGTTTTTAGACTTATACCCATCAAGGCCAACAGCCTTGGTTTTTGAAATTGTTTCCCTCTTTTTCGGCGGTCCCCGGTACCTAAGCACTGAGCAAGCCAACCAGCCTCGGCTTCGGCCTCGGCCATTTCGGAGATAGACACGATGCGTGAGTCTCTATTGTCTGCGACATGTCACGAGATGTCACGACAAATACGTGAAAACTTATCCCGGACATAGACCCTCCATCGTTGCTGCCATGCTGGCTCCCGCTCCTCTTCCAGCTCCCTCTCACATCAGCGTTCCCAACTCGGTATCAAGATGTCGTCTCAAACCTATTCAGAACCGGAGGGAGCCGGGGAGCTGTGGCTAGCGAGAGCGCAATATGCTCCAAGATTGGCGTAGACACCATCGCCCTAGGCGTGAGCTTTTTCATCCCTCCCTTATCACTCTTCCAGGCATCCGGCTGACCGTGATCATCCTCAGGGGTCTGCTGCCGATGCCATGGTGGCAACTACACTCTGTGTGGGGGTTATCGGCATGTACCATTCCGGCATTGGCGGAGGAGGCTTCATGCTCGTCCGTGACAAGCATGGGAGGTATGAGACCATCGACTACAGGGAGACCGCCCCGGCCGCTGCGACTCGGGACATGTACGAGCACGACCAAAACGCTAGTGTCTTTGGTGGCCTGGCTGTTGCTGTCCCGGGCGAGTTGAGGGGGTTGGAGTATCTGCATCAAAAACACGGCGTAAGTGGCCACATCCGGTGAACGGGGATCCGCCGTGGTTGACCATCTGCTAGGTCCTGCCTTGGAAGACGCTTGTCATGCCTGCTGTACACGTTGCCCGAGATGGCTTTCGTGGTGAGTACTTTTCGCAAAAGATACCTGATGGGATATTTGTTGCCTTGCTCACACAGCAGCCCAAAGTCACCGAAGACTTGGTCCGGTACATGAAGAATGCCAGTGCGAACAATAATACCTTTCTCGTTGACGACCCGATTTGGGCTGAAGATTTCGCCCCCAATGGTGAGTATCCGAGCTCATTTGGGGTTTGAGCCATTATTAACACCAATTTCCAGGCACTCTTCTCCAACTCGGGGACACAATCACAAGGAAACGTTTTGCGGAGTGAGTGAACCCGTCCCCGATAATCCCTTGTCTGCTAACAGCCAGCAAGCTCTCTCGAGAAAATTGCCAACCAAGGGGCTGATGTATTCTACAAGGGGGAAATTGGTAAGTGTTCCCTATGCCGTACTGCACCACAAAGACGACCCACTGACCTCAGTAGCCGAGTCCATGATCGACTTCATTCAAAAGATGAATGGAACCATGACCCTTGACGACCTCAAGGAGTACGCCATCGATGTGAAGCCACCCCTGAATATCACCTATGGTGACTACAGGCTTTTTACCAGCGAAGCGCCAAGCAGTGGTGCCGTCATGTTCAGCATCTTGAAGACAATGGGCCAGTACCCTACTAAAGATCTTGCCGACACCAACCTAACCGCACACCGCTTCGTCGAGGCCATGAAGTTCGCCTATGGGGCACGTTTACAATTCGGCGACCCGGCGTTTGTCAAGAACACGACCGAGCTCGAAAACTACCTGCTCAGCGACGACGCAGCCCATGACATACGCCACCGCATCCTAGACGACAAAACCCAGCCCGTCGAAGCCTATGACCCCCTGTCCCTTTATGTCCCCAACAGCCACGGCACCTCGCACATCGTCACCGCCGACGCGTCCGGCTTAACCATCACATCGACAACCACCATCAACCTCCTCTTCGGCGCCCAAATAATGACCCCGGACACAGGCATCATCCTGTGCGTAATCCCCCCTTCCCCCCCCCCCACTAACGAACTCATACTAAAAACACACAGAAACAACGAAATGGACGACTTCTCCCAACCCAACCGGCGCAACGCCTTTGGCTTCGCCCCCTCGCCCGCCAACTACATCGCGCCGCGCAAACGCCCGCTCTCCTCCATCACGCCCATCATCGCCGAGCACGCCGCCGACTCGTCGTTCTTCTTCGCGACCGGCGCCGCCGGCGGGTCCCGCATCATCAGCGCCACCACCCAGGTCGCGTGGAACATACTCGCGCACCAGATGAGCATGCGCGCCGCCGTGGCCGAGCCGAGGCTGCATCACCAGCTGCTGCCGGACGTGCTGAAAGTGGAGGAAGGGTCGGATCGGGGCCTGGTGGAGGATCTGGCCCGGAAGGGGCACGAGGTGGAGTGGATGGCGCCGGGGCTGAGTGCGGTGCAGGGGGTGATGAGGCTGGAGGATGGGCGGTTTGATGCGGTGGGGGAGACGAGGCAGGTGAATAGTGGGGGGTATAGTATCTGATCAACCTGGGATTGGTGATGGCAGTTTCGTTATTAGGGAGTAGTATTGGAAAGTAGACAAGTAGTATTAATTATCATATCACCACCATGGTGCGAGAGCATGAGCTGTGGAGGTTTGTGTTTTTTTATGTCACTCCGAGTAGCGACCTCCTATTCCTCGTACATACCATTCATCCACCCTAGAGTCACTATCATGGAATCACCCCCACGTGTCCGTTACAAACCCCATTCCGCATCGATCACATTCACCGCCCACCCCTTCCATGTCTCTTTTCTTTTTTTACCTACTGGTATCCACCACATAACGACCGACGATCTTGCCGTCCTGCATCAACTGGAACACATCCTGCAGCTCGCTCAGCCCGACAGTCTTGTACGGCACCTTGACGAGCCCGCGCTGGAAAAAGTCGATGGCCTCTTGCGTGTCCTGGCGATTGCCCACATAGCTGCCCTTGATGGTAATCATGCGGATGACCACATCCAACACGGGCGCCCGGAGGTAGGCGTTGGCCGGCAGACCGATGCAGACGACGGAGCCGCGGCTGCGCACGTACTCGGTGGCCTGCTGGAACGGCTTCTCCGAAACCGCCAACAACAGCACCGCGTGCGGGCCGAGCCCGTCGGGCGTCGCCTTCTTGACCTGCTCCACGAGATCCTGGGAGCTGTCCGTGTAGTCGACGTACGCCATGGCGCCGAGCGACTTGCAGCTTTGGCCCTTCTCCTCGCCGCCATCGATGCCGATTACGTGCAGGCCCATCGCCCGCGCGTACTGGATCGCCATGCTGCCCAGCCCGCCGCCGGCGCCGACGATGGCGACGTACTGGCCCGGGCGCGCGCCCGACTCCTTCAGGCCCTTGTACACGGTGATGCCGGCGCAGAGCACGGGGGCCACGGCCTCGAGGTCGCACTCCTTGGGGATGCGCGCCACGTGCGAGGCCTTGGCGATGGCGTACTGCTGGAAGCTGCCGTCCACGGTGTAGCCCGAGAGCAGGGCGTGCGGGCAGAGCGGCTCGTCGGCCTGCATGCAGAAGCTGCAGGCCAGGCAGCTGCCGTTGAGCCACTTGATGCCGACGTGGTCGCCGAGCTCAATGTCGGGCGCCAGGTCGCCCTTGGCCACCACCACGCCGGCGCCCTCGTGCCCGCCGACGAGCGGGAAGGGTTTGGTCGGGATCGGCCAGTCGCCCATCATGGCGTGCAGGTCGGTGTGGCAGACGCCCGAGTACTTGACGTTGATGAGCACCTCATCGGGCCCGGGCTTCTGGACGGGGATCTTCTTGTAGACGGCGGCTGTGTTGTTTTGTTAGCATCAGGTGTAAGTAAGTTGATCGACGTTTCAGGGACGAACATACGACCGCCCGACTTCTCCAAAACCTGAGCCCATTGCTCGCTTGGGATTTCAAAGTTGGCCATTCTGGAGGTTGTTTCTGTGATTGACCTGTGCGGAAGAAGTGACGATGATATCACTGATATCGCTGATATGGGTAGATAGCGAGGGTAAGGTCAAAGGTAGGTATCAATTTGATGTGTGTGGATCACGGTGAGAGTCCGTGGGACAAGCAACAGTTGCTATCCATGCGCGACGGACGCACCCCTTATATACCAGGTACCATCCAAGGCCCATCATCACGTTGTTGGTATTACGACAAGCTGCAGATGAGCGATGGGAAACTGCTGGGTCTCGTTCAACAAGAAGCAGGCAACACGAGACCGAGCGGGGAAGGCGATAGGATGCGCAGGCGAGATCTGCAGCATGGGAAGGTGAACTGGCGGGAAGACATCGGCCGATGCAGGACCTGCAAGTCGGACAGGAGGAGATCTGTGCAGCCCCCCGAAACCGTATGATCTGGGGGAGGCTTCCATTTGCTGCTGCCCGGCTTCGACCGAGCTGTCGCGTTACCGCCCCCCCACAGCCTTACTGAATAAATAAAAACCGAGTCCTCGCCGGTGCGAGGTAGCAGACATCAGCCATTCCTTCATGACGCCGACATCGAAAATTGGTGATACCGAGCTGTGGCCTGATTTTTTGATGTCAGGATGGAGCCAATCCAAGGCCGGCGGACGTCTCCGGGGCCTACCTAGGGCCCTAGGCACGCGGTTACCTACGTCAGAGTCTAGACCACCCGCCCACCGACCCAAACAATGGCACAGGGTTCCCCGCAGATTCCCGCTGCCCCGAACCTATCTGATCAACATCAACCATCGAACCGGTGACCCTTCCGGCAATGGTGCATAACTCTGCCAACAATGTCTCACCTCAAGAGTTCCGCTGGAGCGAAGGAGGAAGAACAGCCCCCCTCAGAACCGAGGTTATAGGTAAGGTCGGGTACCACTAACAGACAAATGCTGTCCCTGCCGCCAACCTACCTATCTCGACACGGGGCCGAACTACGGCTCGCACCGGCCTTGAGATGGTACATACCATGCTATACCAACGAGAAGGATGAGGTAGGCCAGGAGGCCGTCTGCCCGGTCACTCCACCCCAACGCCCTGCAACCCCGCAGGCCGACCGGAGATATGAAAACTGGCCGGCTTGACATCCGAAGGGCCATCGGACGTAGCAATCATTTTCACCACCCCAAAAACTCATCGACAATGTCATCTCGCTCCCTCACACCAACATGACCATAGCAGCACGTCAAGTTGATCGTCGTTCCCTATCTGTTTTTTTGGCGCCGTCCCGCAGAAACTGTGCCACCCACCACCACCACCACCCTCTCTTCGTGAAACATCGCTCGCTTTCTACCCTAAATTCAAATCCCTCTCTAAGAACCACCGGGGCCACCCAGCAGGGCAAATCTCCGCACGATACCGGGTCCATATTCTTGATACTAGTACCGGAACCATTAGTCAACAAGCCATACCACCCCAACGAACAGCCAAAAGAAGAAGAAAAAACATACCTCAGCCTTGGTATGGCAGTACGACCGGAACTCGGGCGTCTGGCCGAGCAAGCTCCCGCCAAACCACGGGCCGTGCCGCTGCCTCTTGTGCGTAATGACCTGCACCTCCAGCCCACCGCTCTTGGCGCCGCCGCTGCGCACCTCGCTCTGGCGGATCCTCGCGTCCACCAGCTGCTTGATGTCGCGCTGTAACCGGCGGCCGAAATCCTTGTAGAGCGTGCTGCCGCCCGAGAGGACAATGTTCTTGTACAGGCCGCGGCGCACGTCGATGGGCGACGACTGGATGACGCCGTCGACGACCACGGGGAGCGGCGTCAGGAAATCGGACGAGTAGATCTCGGGGTTGAAAAAGATCTCGGGCGCGAGGAAGCGCTCGTAACCAACGTCGACGCTGACCTTGCGGCCGCCCGGATGCGCGACGACGTGCTTCAGGAACCGGCTGCGGTCGCGGTCGTACTTGGAGAACTCGTTGACGATGTCCGGGCAGACATAGCAGTGCGCCTCCTTGATTTCCTGCGCCGTCTTGAGAGACGAATCCGGCTCGCCACGGTCTCGGAGGAGCGACTGGACAAAGTACGTGATGTCGCGGCCGGCGATAGGGATCGACTTGATCGATGAGCCGATAACGTAGCCCTCGGCCACAGGGATGACGTGCGTCACACCGTCACCAGAGTCGATAACCGTGCCTGTCAGAGACCTGTCTGTGACCTTTGACGACGTCCATGACGCAGCGAGCGCCAGCACAGCCTGGACAGCGATGTAAAGACCGGCGCAGTTGAAGGACTCGAAAAAGATCTCGGCCGTGTTTTCTCGGTTCTCGGGGGGGTTCAGGGGCTGGAGTGGTGTTAGCTACCGCGTTGCGTAGTTGCTCGAGAGGACGGTCTAACCGGTTCGGTGAGGAGGAAGTAGTGGTCCTCAGGCTCGACCCTGAGATATTTGAAGATGGAGTTGGACCAAAACCGCTCCATGTGATCCTACCGCCACTCATCAGCTTCATCTTTGGCGACCATTCCCAGTTCAACTAACCCAGTTCTCAATCTGCCCGTGCCGAATCGGGTAATGTAGCCCATAGCCTGACGCTGTCAGTCGATGCCCTTATCCTCAGCAAGACCAACCTACCAGGCCCAGAGGAAGCCGAGATAGCCTCGTCACCAATGAAGAAGTCGAGATCCTCGGTGCCGCGCTTCATCGATAGGTGACCTGACGAGCCAGCTCCACCGGTAAGAAAGGAAGGGCTGTTCGCAGCGCCCGGACGGCCGGAACCCGCGCCACCGCCTCCAGCCGCAGGCCCCTTGGTCGCAATCGCTGTCGGAAAGACGAAGGAGGGAGAGTCGTTGCCGGCGAAACCTGGGGGGATGACCGGTCAGCTGCGCAACGGAGAGGAGTGAGTAGGCTTTGGCAGCAGTAAACGAACCTAGTTTAGAGAACCCCGTGCCGCTGCGAAAGTGTGGTCAGTAACGGTGAGACTCGAAGCTGGCGCGGCCTCCTTGTCTCGTAGAGAGCGGGGCTTGGGGGGGTTCTCGGCGCTGCACCTACTTGTCCATGACAACGGCGGGGGTTTGGTTGGCCATTGTTGCAAAGGTTGTTGCTGCTGCGCGCAGCTCCTGTTCTTGATATCTGCGCAGCAAATCCAGCAGGCGATGTTCAAGAGCAAGGTGTCGTGTCCGGCGTCGAGGTAGGCAGCGGAGTGTGTTGAGGTCCAAGATTACGTCTCGCGAGCTCCTTGTGGGGACCCTCCTGCGGCGGTGCGCCAAGAAAGCGGGTGCCCCGCCAGCTACGGTGGCCGAGAACTCCACCTGCGTCAAATACCTTTGACAGGAACGGGCTTGGCACTGGCCTAACAGCTGCCCGAGTTAATCAGAGAGATGCAACCTCAACCTGGTAACAAGCAGATCCGCGGTCGAGACTAGACTTCGCCAAAAATGATGGCACCCGGTGATAGTTGAACTCTCGGGCAATTCCAACTTGAGCTTGGACCTTCAGTCACTGTCGGCCTCTCACTACAACTACGGTACCTAGGCACATACCTACATACCTACCTAGCAGGAACGACCTATGAAGTTCTCACCATTGGCACTGCACTAGCACTGGCACTGGCACTGCAGGACATTCCGTCCATCGTCACAGGGAAACGGTCAAGCCGCCCTTTCCCTACGATATCGACCGGTTTTGTGAACCGTGGAATCCAATTGCAGGCCACTTCCCACTGAAGTCGCTTCCTCTCGTGGTTCAACCTTTTCACCGCACCCCTATCACATCCTCACCTCTGCAGCAAACCCTCTCTCTCTTGTCCTCATCGGTTTGCTCAAACCGCCGCCACCTGGGTATTTGTCTACTTCCTAAGGGGCGCATTCCGAACACCCTGGGGGCACTATCGTCAGAATTGTTTGTTTATTTTCAAAAAGTTATTTCTTGCCGCAAGTGGTTTCCATCTTCCTGTTTTCCTACAAAGCCACGCTCTTCGCCAACCCTACCCAGTCCCACCTCAGTCGGTAACCCACTACCTGCGGTCCACTGATCTAAAGACAACCGCATCACAGTTGCGGCGTGAAGGTAGACGCGGTTCAGTCATGCCCACGGCAACCATTTAGTGCCCGACATCCCCCTTACCCTAAGCCACGACCTTGCCTCTCGTTAGCCCGGCAACCTAAACTCTTTGATTCACCGATAACTCCTAAAGGCCGGTGAATTCATTGGAGGGCGATCGATTCTCTCAAGGCAACTCGTTGCGTCACAAAGGCCCTCAGCATCCGGTCACTTTAACCTCGAAGCGAGAAATGTCAAGCATTCCAGAGTTTCCCGCTATCCCTCATCAAGGGGATGGCACTGTCGACAGCGTGTGGAGACGGGCGCCTAAAAGGCCAGTTGCGTCCATATTCATCCACGCAGGGGCGGGCTACCATAGCGTGATGAATGAGAAAGTCCATCTCCAGGCGTGCAACGAGTAAGTCCTGAATTCCCAGCCTAGCAGCCGACACATCTAACATGTTCCGCATAGTGCTGCTCGCATTGGCATGAGTTTTCTCAGGGCCGGCGCAACTGCTCCCGAGGCCGTCGAAGCTGCCATCAGATGTCTCGAAGACAAAGAGATCACGAATGCCGGTTTCGGAAGCAACGTAAACATCGACGGCGTGGTAGAGTGTGATGCCACTGTTGTCGATCATCTCGGAAGAAGCGGCGCTTGCGGTGCCGTTCCCGGTAAGTCGAGATGCCGGTTTTATCTACTGTAAGAAGGGTCCTTTGGCTGACTATTCACTAGGGGTCAAAAACCCTATCACTCTCGCCAAGAAAATACTCGATACGAGTAGCCAGCCTTTGTCGCTTCGCAGAGTCCCCCCCAACATCCTCGTAGGCCAAGGAGCCAAGGTGTTTGCGGAGGAGCACGCAATTAGAACCGTCCGGAACGAATTCCTGGTCTCCAGGAATGCAAAGGACCGATATCTTCGATGGAACGAAGACCTGAGAAGAGCCGAGGCGAACAAAAGGTCACGTACATACCCCGGCGAATCTTGGAGCGGCCGCAGAACACCTACACCGGGTCCCTACGAGAAGGCTGCGAACCCCGCCAACAACAGTCAGCTTCGAGACCATACGAGTGCGGTTCTCACGGGCACCTGGAACGAGGGCCAACCTGACTCGCCCGATCCCGCCCGCTCCCCGCTAGGCGGCAATGGGTCATCCGCAGTAGCAGCCGCCCCGGACTCACCTCGCTCTAGCCCCCCCGGAACGTCTAGAGAGACGCCAGACCCGCCCAAAACTTCTGTCCCCAGTCCCTTGAATCCCTCGAGCGCCGCCTTGGAGCCACGGGGGAGCTCATTAGTGCCTATGGAGTCAGTCGACTGTGCAGGCCTGAGAGCCGAGTCCCCGTATCTCGCACCAATGCCACCTCCGTCTCCTTCCCATGATGGATCAGCAAGTTGCGACGATGGTGAGGTGGATATGGCGGATGATTTTGATTACTACGAAACCTATGGGTTTGACGCCTCGTGCGACAAGGACAATACGGATCATACCACGGCCCGGCATCCTGGAAATACAGAAGCGGGTATGGACAGGGTGAATGACACGGTTGGGGCCATCGCAATCGATTTCCAGGGACACATTGCAGCAGGCTCTTCATCTGGAGGCATCGGGATGAAGCATAGAGGGCGCACGGGACCTGCTGCTCTGGTAGGTGTCGGCACTGCCGTTGTGCCCGAGGATCCTGACGACGACTTGGCAACTTCAGTGGCAGCGGTCACCAGCGGGACCGGCGAGCACATGGCAACATGCCTGGCCTCGGGGAAATGTGCCGAGCGCCTGTACCAAGGCACCCGTCGCGGACCAGGTGGGCGCGACATTGACGAGGAAGATGAACACACCATCCTGGAGTCCTTCATTGTGGACGATTTCATGAACCACCCTGGCGTCAGGAACCAGCCCTCACCAGGCGCCATCGGAGTCATGGCTGTCAAGAAGGACACTACGGGGGTCTACTTCTACTTTGCACACAACACGGACTCCTTTGCGCTGTCGTCCATGTCGTCAACGGAACGGGAGCCGCTCTGTGTGATGTCACGCCTCGGTAAGACCAGGCACGTCGCTCAGGGCGGGCGGAAGGTTCGGCTCTGATGTCTCGGGAGAGAGCACAGTGACGATGCTGCGGCGGTAGGAGTACGGAGTACGGTGCTGCAGGCGCTTTGAGATGGAAATGGTGGGATCATTCCCGAGAGGGCTGTACCTCTACACTGCACGTTGTTTTGACGTTGCCTAATCGAAGTACCTAAGCTTCAGAGTTTACCAATAGAAGTCATCGCTGTACTTGCCGTTGTATATCGGGATATCAAGCCCAAGGCCGTCGATCACTAACATACCTAGCTTTTCTAGGTGGTGAATGAGGTTGGAAGGGGGGACGTAGCGGAGCTGACAGTTTGGTTGTCTCGAAACCCAAGCAATCTGCGCTCATCCAAGTACCCCATATATACCTTCTGAGTAGCGTTCCATAATATGCAATGCAAAACGATTCATGGTATGGTACACCAGCGAGCATCGTACCTACAAATACAACGTACCCCATTCCTCTTCTCCAAACGCCACGCCTGCCCAGACGATTTGATGATGCCCCTTTCCCCTGAGGACGCCATGATCTACAACCCCAAATAAAAAGTGAAGCGGGCTCTAACTGCTTGCTTGCTTGCTTTGTATGATCTCCACCTTTGCCTGCGCCTTTTTTTTTTGCCTCCCTTCCATGTATGTATCTTTCCCCTGAAGAAATCTCATCGCGGGATGATTTTTTCACCCCTCCTACCCAGTGCTGAATCAAACTTCCCCATTCATCCCAGCCTTCCTCTTCTCCCTCCTCGGAGCATTGAGCAAGTTACCGCCACCACCACCACCACCACCACCACCGACAGCAGCAGCAGCAGCAGGGTCACCACGCCCCGCAACGATAGGCCGCTTCCCGTAGTTCCCCAGCGCCAGCTGCGTCCCACAGGTCAGACAGGCCCCGCCGTCGGGCACCTCGCAAAAGATGCTCAGGCAGATGGAGCAGACAAAGCCCGTGTCGACCACGTTGCGGTGGCAGAAGCACGCCGCGCGGAAATCGACCGCGTCGGCGCTGGGCGTGACCAGCAGCTCGGCCACGCTGGCGCCCAGGCCGAGTTTCCCCGCCGCCGTTTTGGGTTTCCCTGCCGCCCCTCCTCCTCCTGTGCCCGTGCCCGCGCCCGAGCCGCCCCCGGAGGCTGCGGAGACGGCCGACTTGGATTTGGCGGGCCCCTTTCCGGAGTCGGCGCCGCCGCCGCCCGCAGGGTTGGAGGGCGCCGTTCCGCTGCCGAAGCCGAACATGAGGTATTGAAGGAGGCCGCGGGGTTCGGCGGCCCGGATGAAGGTGCCGCGCGTGATGAAGGAGGCCTGCTCGAGGAAGGTGGCGCTGCCGCGGAGGGAGAGGGTGTCGATGGCGATGCGGGCGTGCGCGGCGGCGAAGACGGCGTTCATGGTGGGGATGTACTGCGCCGGGGCGCTGTCGCTCACCGAGAGGATTAGGATGCGCGCGTGGAGCCCCGCGAGGCCGCCGCCGCTGGTGGATGTGCTTGTTCCCGGGGCGCCGCCGACCGAGGAGCCTGCTGTCATGGCGGTGCCGGTTGTGGTGGCGGCGCCAGTTGCGGTGTCCGAGGCGGAGAAGGAGAGGGCCGTCTTATTGATGTGGGCTAGGGCGAGGGTGAGGGCGCCTGATATTTGGGTTGTTGTCGTGGAGAGGTCGGGAGCGGTGGTGTCGTCGATGAGGGCACGGAGCGAGGTCAGGAGGGAATTCTCTATTTGCGCGAACTGCGGGTATTTGTTGGCAGAGGAGGGTGTATGGTTTGGGGCGGCCTTGTGGTTGCCGTTGGTGGCATCTTGCATGTCGACATCGTTCGAGGCGGCGGATGCCTGTTTTGGCGGCGTTGGGTAGAGCCAGACTGCGCGGTTGGTATGGGCCGCGATGATGGCAACGTGGTTCGAGTTGCTGAAGGCGAGGTGAGCATTGACAAATATGAGGATGTTCGCTATCGCTTTGGAGATGGGGAGCACTTCGGTGAGGGCGGCCCATGCGCGCGGGTTGGTGTCGACGATGATGGTGCAGAGCGATGGTATGTCGTCGGTATTGTACACCTCGTAGTGTTCCGAGGCGTCGACCGCATCCTGAACGCTCATCTTGAGACTCGCCGTCAATGTATTGTCGTGGATGACAGGCCGGGCTCCGTTCTCGACGGGTCGGGTTCACTGCATCCGTGCGTGTGGTAATCTGTACTTTCGTACCTATTGATCGACACTCTGAATCTCGAATTCTTCGATCCCTGCTTTCTGTTACCCGCTCGGGGCGAGATCAGCTCATCGGAGTCCGGAGCGGTGCTGCCAGTTCACACCAGTTCGTAAATCCGCATATGGCGCCCGGTTCTCCCCAGGCTGTCGCGTGTCTCCAATTCAAGATGCCGTCAAACGCGCCGTCCAGGAATTTAATGAACCTAGCAAATCCCGACCGTCACGGCCCCACGTGAAGTTGGCTTGGGAGCTTGGTTCTGGACGGGTACTCCACCCTACGGTCCGCGCCAGGCCGTTTTCAGCACGACGCGTGCGTGGGGGTCTGGATATGGCGGGGCATGTGCTAGTGGGGGGGCGGGGAGCAGCTCAAAGCTTCATTCCATGGCATCAAAGCCCGTGCGATTCACCAACTGCACCGAGGTAATTCAACGACGCTACGTAACTTTACTTTTGCCTCGCACTTCTATTAAGCCCCGAGCCCCCAGTCCGACAGCCCGACAGTCCGACAGTCCAATCTTGCCTGCGAACTTCCACGCTCTCCATTCTCCAACGCCTTTCTCTCTCAACACCTCCTCCGCAGCTTGGTTTTGCACGTGCAAGAAACCATAGAGTTGTTCTACCGTGTTTTGGTGTTCGCACAAAAGCCAGCATGGCTGCCGTAACCGGCTCTGCTGGGGCCGAGTCTCTGGGACGACGGGACCAGACCTTACTCCTCTTCGCAAGGCTCATGGAAGGCGGGAAAGAGGACGACGAGACGGTGGCCGACTTGGGCAAACTGACCAAGCTCCTGAATGAGGATGCCGATCTCGCTAAAAAGGGCGAGCCTTCCGTCGCCTCCGTCATCGACAACGACTGTCTCGACACCATTCTTTGCTACCTCGACATGAGGCAGCCCGACATCGTGCGAGCCCATGCCACGCTCTGCACATCCGCCTATCTCAAGGCGGCCGGAGAGGACGGGAGTAAGAAGATAACCGACTTCTTCCACTCCAGAATCCGGCGAGGCACCTACGACGACTACATCGTCGCCTTTTGCGTTGCCGCCTCCATCTTCCCGATTGTGCCCGACCTCACCTCCGAGCTGTTCCTTACCGAGGGCTTTCTGAGCAGCCTTGGTCCGCTTATGAGGCGGAAGTGGAAGAGCAGGAAGGTCGAGACAGCATGTTTGGAGATGCTCAACACGGCATGCATGCAGCCGCAGTGTCGAGAAGCCGTCCATAAGTACTGTGTCGACTGGCTGGAGGAGATTGTCGACCAAGACCCCGACGACGCCGTGAAGGCTATGCATTCCGTCGACTCCGACGCCCATACACAAGAAGGCTCCGTCGCTCTGAGATGGCACTCTCAACACGTCCAGAACCTCGCCGCCGTCGTCTTGGCCAAGCTCAGGGTTAGCCATCACACCCGCACCCCTCACTCCGGCCCTGCTGCCCTTCCTTGCTAATGGTGTCCGGCTGACATCAAGCTTGAAGGCAGTTCCATTCAAGCCCGCGGCGGGGGACCAAGACCCTGAGCCTAGAATACAATCGGCGACAACCAGCATAGAGGATCTTTCCAAGAGGTTCACCAAAATGCTCGTCGAGGACCCCGAACATGTGCAGTCTTCGGTGGAAGGGCTAGCATACGCGACCATACAGTCAAAGGTCAAGGAGGAACTGGCTCAAGACAAGGACTCGCTGAAGCGCCTCGTCAAGGCGCTAGAGTCAGCCCCTCCCAAATCACCCTTGACTTATGGCGCTCTCAGCATCTTTGTCAACCTGACCAGATACCAACCCGTCGAAACAGAGGAACAGAAGAAGCTAAAGCAACTCAAAGCATACGCGAATGCGGCTGGGAAGCTGCAGGCCGATCCCCTAAACGACGACGCCCAAGTCGCAGAGCGTTGCAAGCGTGTCTTTGAGGCTGGCATCACGCCCGTCCTCGTCACACACTGCAAGAATGGCTCCGTGGCGTCTCTCTCTCTCATCATCTCCATCATTTACTCCCTCTCCATGACCCCCGCACTCCGCGGACAGCTCGCACAACAAGGCGCCGTCCGACTCCTCATCGGCGCCTGGGCCGCCCTGCCCGAGAAAGAAGACAAAGCCCGCCGCACAGCAGCCCAGGCCCTCGCCCGCATTCTCATCTCGACCAACCCAGCCCTCGTCTTCCGCCAAACCCCGCAAAGCGCGGCCATCCGCCCCCTCACCTCCATCATCACGCCCGACCCAAACGCCGAGACCCGCGACCTCCTCCCCACCTTCGAGGCCCTCCTGGCACTGACCAACCTCGCGTCGACCGACAACGACACGCGCCGCAGCATCGTGCGCACCGGCTGGGACGACATCGAGGAGCAGCTCTTCAGCAGCAACACGCGCGTGTCGACGGCCGTGGTCGAGCTGATCTGCAACCTCGTGCAGAGCCCCGAGGAGGCCATGACGCTCTTTGGCGACGGCTCGCCCCGGGCCGAGACCCGCATCAAGGTCGTCCTGGCGCTGGCCGACGCCGAGGACGAAAAGACGCGCAGCGCCGCCGGCGGCGCCCTGGCGAGCCTGACGGGCTTTGATGCCGTGGTGCGCGGCATCCTGGCGCAGCCGCGCGGCGCCGGCATCGTGCTGGATCTGTGCCGTGATGATGCCAACGAGGGGTTGCGGCATCGCGGTGCGGTGATTGTGCACAACATGATTTCGCACGAGGGCGACGTCTACAAGCTGGCGAGAGAGAAGCTGCTTGATGCCGGGGGGGTGGAGGCGCTGACGGAGTGTGCCAAGAAGAGCCGGACGGGAGAGGTGGTGCAGGCTGTGGTGCATGCTTTGGAGGCGTTGCTTGGGGAGAACTAAAGGGGTTGTTTTACGTTTGAATGCTGTTGTTGTATTTTAGAGGAGTTGGTGGGTGTTCGGGGGCAGGTAGGGGAGAGAGGTAGGAGCTGATTAATGGAGGGGGATGACCCAGGACAGGGTGGGTGAAAAGGGGGGTCATACCATATGGTTGTTTCACTATCTCTAGTGTGTTGTTGTTGTTGTTGTTGTTGTTGTTGTTGTTGTAATCATTATATTGGAAACTTTGGCAGCAGGACTAGTGATTTCATGTGGATAATATTAGCTACCATATATCTACCACAATCTTAGGGGCAAATATTTGAAGTTTGACACTGGGAAGGGAGGGATATTGCCCAAAAGCAAGGCGCAGCACTTCAAGTGTATGCTCTACAATACTGTCTACAACAAATCACACCTATAAACGAACCAACTCGTCTATTTATGCCTATGCACCGCATTCTAACCCCATGCCTCCCCCCCCCATTTAATTAGATATCTGTACTCGCCTCATCCCTCCCCAGAAAAATCTTATACATCCTCCTACTCACAGCCTGCCCCACAGCCCTCTCACTCACCTCGCCCTCCTTATTCACGCTCTTGCGCACCTTTTCCAACCGCAGCGGCCCGCCGTCCTCGAGACCCCTGACCAGCGCGGGGACGGACGCAAACTCGGCGGCGATGCCGTAGGCGATGGGCGCCGTGACGCGGCCAATCTCCTGCAGCAGGCGCACGTACGTGTCGTGCGGGCCGTCGCCGGTCCGGACCTGGCCCGTCTCCATGCAAAAGCCGGCGTCGTTGACCTCGTCGCGCTGCCGGCGGTAGGGCACGGTGCTGATGTGCTGGGTAAAGACGGCGATCCAGCGGGCCGTCTCGAGCGGGATGGTGGTGTGGTGGATGAGGAGGTTGTGGAGGACTTGGAGTTGGAGGAGGGAGTCTTCGATGGTTTCTTCGTCTATGTAGGTTTGGGGGCTGTTGTTGTTGTTCTTGCGGCGGCGGGGGTTGGTGGCGCCGGCGGCGGCTTGGGAGCTGGATGGTGGTGGCTCGTCGGTTGGTTCGAGGCCGCTGCGCACGGCGGAGACGAATTGGCGGTTGCGGACGTTGCGGTTCTTGCGTAGCCAGAGGGTCAAGCCTTCGATGAGATAAATGATTGTGTCATTGGAAAAGTGGCGCTTCATGCGGTGGACGTGGGATTCGAGGTTCGCGTCCGCTTCGCCGAGGACTAACTCGACGAACTGGGCTGCGGGTACGATAACCATGGCGTAGTTCTCGCGGTCGATCCGCTCAGGGATGGGTTCCCAGTGGCCCAGGTCGTCGTTGTACCGGGAGCGGACCCTGCGGCGCCATTTGACCACATTCTCGACCGGGCTTGGCCAGGGGGCGGAGTTGACGTCGAGATCGCGGAGGAGGGTCTCTGCTTGGAGCTTGACGTTCATGTCGAGAGTGGTTGGGAGGTCGACGATCATCTCCGGAGTCGACACCTTTTTATCTGTCCGGATCTTGTTCACCTCAGCCAGGGCCGCAGCTCTCGACTTCTCCTGGACTCTTTCTTCCTTGGCACGCTCCTTTTCTAATCTCTTGCGCTCCTTTTCCGCTTCTCGCGCGGCCGCCTTTTCTTCCTTTTCCCTTGCCTTCTCGAGAGAACTCTTTTTGGGCTCCGCCGAGTTTGCCTTTACCCCCGCCGCCTTTGGTTTCCTTGGCTGTGTAGCGGCCGCGGGCACTGCAGGCAGTTTCGGCAGTGATGCAAACCTGTGTTTTGTTGCAGCCAAATCGGTTATGTCTGGAAACTCGTCGTCGTCCGAGTCCAGCTGGGCTCTGCAGTCATTGTCGGAGTCATCTAGGGCGATCACTTCTGACTGAGTTCTCCGGAACGACCGTGGTGGGTTGCCTCGCTCATCGTCGGCTGTGTCCCGAAGGGGGGCGGAGCTCGATATGGGATCCCATGCTGCTGCTGCCACGGGTTGCGCCGGCTTCGCTGGAGGGCAGATTCGCCCCGGAGAACTGGAAGCGAAAGGGTCAATGTCATCGACGATGACCGGCCGATCGGTCGCCTTTGCGAGCTTGGGTTTTGGTTGCCAGGGGGAAGAGCTAAAGGGGTCGTCGTCCAAGTGGTTTGACGGTAACCTTGCAGGCTGGTTGATAGCCCTTGGGAGCAGCTTCTCTGTTGCCCCCGCTGGGGAAGAACTCGCAAAGGGGTCACGGTCGTTAAGCCAATCTACCCGGGGCTTTGGCCGAGGCTGCTCGGTATTCTCGGTTGCTGGACGTCCAGGGCCAGATGGCCGAAGCAGTGCTGCCGACGAGCAACGAACGGAGGTTGTGGCCGGTGCTGGCCCGCTGCCGCTGTCCGGACTGCTGATGTTTACGCCGTAAGAGTCCAATCGACGTCTCTTTGGGGCAGGTCCGTTTATTGATGCTCCCCCTGGTTTACGGACAATCCCGGAAGCGTCGGGCTCGTCGTCCGAAATGAGCCAAACGTCCTCGGTAGGAGTCGGGGCGTTTGTTGGGGCGTTTGACGGACAGTTTGACCTTGATGTCTTTGTGTCGATTTTTCCAAGGGGCGAACGTGCGCGAGGAAAGCGATGGCCGGGGTCCAATGCCCTGGCGTCCAGGATGCTCGCGCGTTGTGGAGGGGGAGGGGGAGGGGGAGGGGGAGAGCCCGCCTCGGAGCTCGAGAGGAGCGAGATCACTTGTACGGGCATTGTGCGCCGGGCCCAGGGCGCACTCGGTACGAAGTAGGGTTGTGTTGACAAAATCTTAAATATTGACACCTTCTCCGTTTTGTCAGTGCCGGCCGTGATTTTTGATCATGTCACGATGACTCGCGCAACCACAACTGACCGGAGCCCTCAAAACTGGGCAGACGCGACGGAGGGCGCGCGAAACAAGCACAGTCTCACGTGACTCTTCAATTCCCAAATAAGCACAGTGCGTATCACACTCAGCTTACTGTTCATTCGGACTGTGCACTATCCAACTTGAACTTGAACTGAATCATCTTGAGACATCTTGTGGGAATGGAAGCCGGCATCAATCAGAGCCCGGTGTGGACATGGCAGACTTCCATCCCAGGAGCTAGGTCTTGGGGACAAATTTGCGGACCGGGAGTTATTGCGTCTTCCCTGCGAGACCAAGGCTCAATCTTTAGATTTTCCATTCCGTTTGTACAAGACAACAGTACCGACGGAGGCATCGACAACAGCACCGACACCGGCATCCAAAGGCATCGACGATGGCCTCGGCAACGGTTTCGATCATCGTCCGCTCGCTTGGACCGATGTCTCGGCACCTCCGCACGTGGGACCCATAGCTGACTCCCGCCCAGTTGCACTGGACACCACTCAGACCTCCGGTCATTCAGACGAAAACTTACACACTCGGCTGTGATCGTCTCGACCGGACAGATCATCATGATGCATGCCTTTGGATGGACTAGCGTGCGCACGGCCATTCGTGGTCTCGTTTTGGAAGTTCAGAGAGCGAAACCGATGGCTGATTCGGGCTAGGGGCGTTATAAAGGGCTGCTTGTGGAAACGACATTGGGCCGTGTCACCACAGCATGCATGCCGGATTCTATAATCTGTAGGGACAGATCTGTGCCGTGCTGCTTCTCGAACACCACTCGCGGAATGATCCGAACGCCGGGACTTGTTCCGTTCAGTGTCCCGCAGGATGGTGCATAGGGATGAGGCCATCGCATAAAGGTCAGGGCGTGCAGCTCTGTCATGCAGCAAGGGTTGCCTCAGAGCCGACCATCGGCCTATTACATCACCTCCAGACCAGGAGCTTCAGCGGACTCCTCCCAACGGCGGCGGCCGACGAGGACGGGTTCCAGATTGGTTTGCCCCGCGATTCCTCAGAGACAAGGTCTGAGCCAGGCGACGATCCCTCTGCTCTGCTGTGCGCTGCATGTTTGCAACCTACTGTGCCTACCTATCAGAGCAGCCATCCTCGTGCATCCATCCTGCCCGTCATATTCACACTGCATCCCCCAGAGACGGGATGCGATATCTGAGGCCTTCAAACGCACCAAACACTCCAGCCTGTGGCATTGAGAGCATCCGAGGGGCCGAGACTACCGCCGCGAAGAGTGTAGCGTGTTGGATCTCCACGTGTTCTCGGAGCGAGCAGTCGTTTCTGTTCGAAGAGGGGGAAACATCCGACTGAAGGCCTGTGCGCACTGACCGCTAGCCCCGGTTGGGCATGGCTTCTGGCAGGGCTGCTGTCTGCTGAGGGCTGCCAGTGGCTGGAAGAGAGTGTTCGCTGCAAACGTTGGGGGGGGCACTTCCCAATTGCGACGCAACATCGAGCAAACCCTCCTTTACCTTGCATTTCTTTTTTCCCTTTCTTTTCCAACCCCTTGCGGTCCAGCACCCAAGGTGATTGGACTCGTAGCTTGCTGTTCCCCAGTGAGGGAAAACGATCGGTGCGGCCGTTTCCCGAGCCACTGCTCGAGAGACGCAGAAAACCCAAGCAAACGGGCAGTGCCAGTGAAAGCTGCACATTCTTGAGGTTTGGCTTCGACAGGTAACTCAGGTAGCTTTATTATCGCCGGGCAGCCCGCCAAACCGGCCGAGCCCACTCTCCACTCGGCACCTTAGCGCTGCTCCAGGGAACGCGTTTGTAATTTGCGCCCACCCCGGTCGGCGCAATCAAATAAACAAGGGGTCCAGCAAGGGGGACTCAAGAAACAGCCCCCAGACAGAGAAGCACTTCCTCCAAAAATTCCATACCCGCACTCGAGACAGGAGAGTCCTCGATCTTGGGGAAGCAGATGACGCCCCTGTGCGCCAAATCATAAACCCTCCCGTCCATTTGCGGGGGCCGGCCTTTTTTTGCTGCCGAATTTTGCCAGTGGCATAAGTTTCTTGACTCAGGCAGCGGTTCGTCCCGTCTGTCGCGCCTGTTCCACGATTGACCCTGTGCAGCGAAGCGCAGCACCCATCCTCGGCGGGAAAATAGCGACTTAGCCAGTCCCACCGCGCCGGCTCAAATCGAACCGATCGCGAACCCCCTTATTAACAAGATCCACTCCCGCTTCGCAGCCGCCGACATGGCGGGTTCACCACCAGCGTCGCCCGGCACACTGCCTGCGAGGCCCATGAGCGCCATGGTTCGCCCGGCGCCGAGGAGCAACAGCCGCATGAGCATGCAGAGCAAGACGGGCGGAGGAAGTAGGGCGTCGGACGACGACTCGAAAACCGCCGTCAAAGTCGGTGAGTACACACACAACCACCCCGTGCCCCGGCATAGAGCAACCCGCGTCGCGTGGTCGTTGCTGCTGCCCGGCCGGATAGCTGCGTACTGACATTGCATCTCGTACCTAGCGGTCCGCGTCCGACCACCGTTAAACCCCACCGACCCCGGCTACGAGCTTATACCTCAGCGCTTCCAGCGGTCCATGGTCCAAGTGCAGTCGCCGACCGGCCTGTCGATCGATTCGCCCCAGGGGCGCAAGCTTTTCGTTTTTGACAGAGTGTTTGAGCCTGACGTTGATCAGGCGGGGATATGGGATTACCTCGAAGAGTGCATCAGCGCCTTTACTCAAGGCTACAATGTCTCCGTTCTCGCCTACGGCCAGTCTGGCGCCGGCAAGTCGTACACGATGGGCACATCGGGTCCTGCCGAGCAAGAGGACCCCGAAGTGATGGGTGAGTGTAATTTAGTGCCGCTTTGCAGCGTCTTGCGCGCCGGCCCCCCCCCCCCCCCCCCCCCCCCCCCCCTCGTCCCGCGCACCCCGCTGACCCGTCACTGCTAGGCGTTGTTCCGCGTGCCGCAACCGCGCTGTTCGAGCAGCTGGATGGGCCGCCCAAGGGAAACCCCAACCGGAACTCCATGTCCCAGCTCCGTACACCCTCGCGATACTCGACGCAACCTGCCAACCTGTCCCGGGGAGAGAAGAACTGGATTCTCCGCGCCTCGTATGTTGAGATTTACAACGAGCAGCTGAGAGACCTCTTGATATCAGAAAACGTCCCGGCACACGAGCGAGGCAATGTCACCATCCGCGAAGACGTCAAGGGCAACATCATCCTCACCGGCCTGCACCAGGTCGAAATCAACTCGGCCGAGGATCTGATGAATGTCTTGAACCAAGGGTCGACACTTCGGCAGACGGATGCGACAGCCATAAACGCCCGGTCCTCGCGCTCTCACGCCGTCTTTAGCTTGAATCTCGTGCAAAAGAAGAGCAAACTGCAGACGGCGCAAGGCGCCGAGAAGCGGTTCTCGATGCCGTTGGAGGCCATGACTGGGGCCGAGACGCTCGTCACTACCGACAGCAAAATGCACTTTGTCGATTTAGCCGGCAGCGAACGCCTCAAGAACACGGGCGCCCAAGGCGAGCGGGCCAGGGAAGGAATTTCGATCAACGGGGGGCTTGCCGCGCTCGGCAAGGTCATTTCGCAGCTGTCGTCGCGGCAGCCCGGAGCCCACGTATCGTACCGGGACTCCAAGCTCACCCGGCTGCTCCAGGACTCACTAGGCGGGAACGCAATCACGTACATGATTGCCTGCGTGACGCCGGCCGAATTCCACCTCAGCGAGACGCTGAACACGGTGCAATATGCGCAGAGGGCCCGAGCCATCCAGAGCAAGCCGCGGATCCAACAGGTCGAGGAGGGCGACAAGCAGGCCATAATCGACCGTTTGAAGGCCGAGGTGTCATTCCTGCGGGAGCAAATCCGGAGTGCAGAACGGGGCGGGGGTGAGCGCCGAGCCCTGGCCCCTGGCGAGAGGTCCGAGCGGCATAACGAGCGGGAAGTCGAGCTCCAGGATCGCCTGCTGGACTCGGAGGAAAATTACAAGGCCTTGAGCCATCGCCACGCAAAACTGATTGCCGAGATGGCGAGGGCCAGGGATAACGAGATCGCCGAAAACCAGCACCACGAGGAAAACGCCGGCGACAGCGCCACCGAACGGTTGAATCGATCCAACAGCTTTGCACAGGCCGTCGAGCAGGTTGTTCTCGAGTACGAGAAGACGATTCAGTCGCTTGAGCATTCTCTCGCCAGTACACGGGCTACCCTGGCCATCACCGAGGGATCCCTGCTAGAAAAGGAGACCAGGTGCGCCTACACCGAGACCATCAACGACCAGCTCCAATCGAGGCTGCAAAAGCTGATGGATCGCGAGGCCGGCACTGACAACTACCTCCGCGACTTGGAGACCAAGTTGGTCGGGCACACATCGGGAGAAGAAAAGAATGCGACCATCATCATGGAGCTGCGCAAAGAGATCACCCGAGTGCGCGAGACCGAAGCAACGTGCGAGGACTACATCTCGACACTCGAAGAGCGCCTGGCCGAGGCCGATCAGGATGCCGAGCTGATGCAGCGGGAAATCGACAGGTTAGAGCAGGTGGTTGAGCGGCAGCGCAGCCTAGGAAAGCTGGACTCGCTTTTGTTTGAGCTTGACAACATTCAACAGGATGCCCCCGCCGCCGAAGCCGAGCACGGACCGAGCAACGGCGCAGGCCATCGGCGCACAGCTAGCCGCAGCATTGCCGAGCACTCCCGTAGCCAGAGCCATGTCAGCCGGCACAGCCAGGTGGAAGAAACCATCCCCGAGAGCGGGGAGGAGGACATTCCCGAAGAGGCCGAGGAAGCCGCCGAGGAGGAGGAGGAGAAAGCGACTGTCGAGGCCACGACCCCCAAGCCTTCGCGCGCTCTTCAGGTAGATACCTCGGACGTCGATTATTCCGACAGCCCAGCGCAGACTAGGTTCGTCGCCGACAAGCTCGATACCGTGACCCAGGAGCTCTTTGGCCTGCGAGTGGAGCACGAGTCGACCCTGAACGAGTACGACCTTCTTCAGGCCAAATATGACGAGGCTCTCCGAACGCTAGCAGAGCTACAGGATGCGGTGGATGAGTCCCGGCACCCGCAACGGCCGAGGGACTCGATGCTCTCGGTGGCGTCTCCGCTCCAGACGAGACCACACTCCTTCTTGTCCGATGCCAGGACGAACGACACGAAAGACGGCGCGCACCTCTCCTTAAAATCGCTCTCATCCGAGTTGTCTTCCGCCATGGACTCCCCAGCCACGACCGTGGGAGCGTCGGATGCCGAGACGGCGGTGCCCAAGACCGAGGATCATGCCCCTTCGCCAACCGAATCTACCCATGCCGACGGACTGGCTTCAGAGGTCGAGAGACTCAAATCGCTCGCTGCGGAGAGGGAGTTCGCCGAGAACCACCTCGCCGAGCGTTACGCCCAGCTAGAGGAACAACACCAACACACCCTCGACATGGTGGAAGAACTCAAAACCGAGGTTGCCAAGGCCCAGGCTGCTACCAACGAGGCCTCATCGCCAAAGGGTAACGCTCCGGTGATTCGCCGCAAGTCCAGCCAGAACGTCATGATCATTGACCGTGCTCATCGATCGTTTGCGTCACTGCGGAACATCGCGGCCGAGAACTTTGAAAACCAGCCAGATGTGATGCAGAACTTTGAACTCAACCTGAACGTCGCCATGCACGAGCTCCACTCCCGGTCCGAGCGGATCCAGGAACTCGAGGCAGATGTCGCGACAGCCAGGAAGGAGATGGAGACCAAGACGACCATCATCTCTGGGCTGACGCGTGAGCGGTCTAGCTTGAAGGTGGCCTCGCCCATGGATATGGCCATGGTGTCCAGGCTCCGGGAACAGCTCGAACAGAGCGAGGTACGGATCAGGGACATGCACGAGGCGCATTCCGCCAGCAAGCTGGAGCTGGAAGGGCAGTTGGCCGAGCTACAAGAGTCGCTGAAGCAGGCTGCCTTTACGTCAGAAAAGGCAACGGCATCTGCCAAGGCGGCTGTTGAGCTACAGGAGTCCACGAGGGAAGCTACCCTTACGGTGGAAGATTCCGCGACAGATTTCAAGGCGGCTATTGAGTTGCAAGAGTCCCTGAAGCAGGCCACCCTTGCGGCCGAAGACGCCGCCGCATCCGCCAAGGTCGCTTCTGACGAGTCGGCGGCTCAGATCGAGCTGCGGGAGAAGAAGATCGCAGACCTCGTGGCCGAACTTGGGGGCTGGGAAGACAGGCACAGCACCGCGCTGCAAGGGATGCGCGAAGCTGAAGAGCAGATGCAGAAGACGATCGAGGAACTCGAGGCCCAGGTTGTCTCCGTCTCGGAACAGCTTGCCGAGGCGGAGCGGAAGAAGCCAGAGGAAGAGGAGGCGGTGAAGGAGGCCGAGGCCAGGCAGAAGAAGCTGGTCGACTTCTTGAGGAGCGAGATTGACGATTACAAGGGCATCATCAATACCAACCAGTCCAAGGTCACCGAGGTCGAGCAACAACACATGGCAACCAAGAAGCTTCTCGAATTGGCCGCGCACGACCGCGACGCAGCCTTGGGTGAGCTCGAGACCCACAAGGAACTCGTCGCCAAGCTGGAGTCTCAGATTTCCGAGCACGAGCAGACTTTCAAGTCTCACCAGGAGAGTCTGAGTGAGCTGCAGTCGAAGCACGCCAGGGATGTCGAAGAGATGACGTCTTCCTCAAGCCAAGACTTGGAGTCGCAACTGACGGCTCTCAAGTCTGAGCATGCCAGCCGCATCAGCCAGCTCGAGGGCGATCTGACCGAAGCACGCGAAGACCTCATGAAGGTTGCCACGCAAGTTGCCTTCGCGCTCGGCCTGGACGTCAGTGTCGAGAGGATATCGGAGCGCATCGAGGAGCTTGTCGCGGATCAGAAGGTCCTTGCACAAGAGCAGGAGAAGAGGGCGGAGCTCGAGAACCACGTGGTGGACCTGTCCAACATCAACGACACGGTCATGCGCGACCTCGAGACCGTCAGGGCGAGCTTGAACGAGCTTCTCGAGGCCGAGAGCGCCAAGGCAAAGAGCCCGTACCCCGTGCAAGAGCAAGTCGCTCTAGTCAAGAAGAAGGTGGTGGACCTCGAGAGCAAGAACAAGAAGAACTCGCGGCTTGTCGAGGAGCTCGAGGACCAGCTGCAGAACAACTACGACCAGGTGCAAATGGCGAGCAACCGCCTGTCTACGCTGCAAATGGAACGGAATGCCCAGCTGGAGGAGGTCAACACCAACAAGCTCAAGCTGCAGACGGAGCTGGATGCCATCAGGGAGGAATATGCCGCTCTACAGGTAGGTTTGACAATAACAACAGCCCACCCACTTTGCCCCCCCCATATCACTAACGCAACCCCCCCCTCTCACAGTCCAAGTACGAGGGCCTGATTCCCACCGACGGCATGCACGCAGCCGAGAGCCCACAACGCTCCAACTCGCTCACCAACAACACCCAAGTGCGCAAGAGCTCCTCGGTCGCCTCACTACCATCCCCACCGCCGGCCATCCCGCTACCCCCGCTCCCCAACGGCACCTCGGGCACCACCTCCCCCACGCCGCGCCCACCCAGCAAAGACATCGGCGCCACGTCGTCATCGTCGTCAGCGGCGGCGGGCATCTCCCAAATCCAAGAAGACCAAGAAGCGCGGATCCGGCTGATCGAGAAACACCTCAAAGCCGAAAAACAACTCACGGCCACGCTCGAGGAGGCCCTCACAGACCTGGAGCGGCAGCAAAACGTGATCCGGTCCGACTGCGAGGCGTGGCGCCGGCGGGCGACCGAGTTCGAGTTGGAGCTCAAGGAGCTCCGCGACAAGCCGCAGCAGGACAACCGGTGGAGCCTGCAGCAGGTCGAGGAGGAGCGGCGGAAGCGGCGCGACGCCGAGGTCGCGCGGGCGCATCTCGAGGAGAGGATGAATACGATTGCCAAGAAGAAGAAGAAGGGGAGTCTCAATTGCTTCTAGGAGGGCAGTGCGGGCTGCTGCTGGGTTTGGGGTTTTTTGGTGGTGGTGGGGGTTGTGGTGGTGGGCGTGGGCGTGATGATGATGAGAGAAAGAAGAAGATGGGAGGAGGAGATGGTGGAGATGTATTTGTCGTGGTGGGAATTGGTTGCGAGCGGGTGGCATTTTCTGCTTTCTTCTTCTGCTGCTGCTACTGCTGCTGGTGGCGAGGAGGGGGGGTTTTCTGGTTGTTGATGATGGGTTGATTTTATTTTTGTTATTTCGTTTGTTTTGTTGGCTTTTTTTTCTTCTTTCTTTTTTTCTCTTCTTCTTGATTCCCCTCACAGCCCAGCCGCATGTTTGATGTGCCATTGATTGTTTTTTCTGATTCCCCCTGTTGTTTGGCGGTTGATGTTGGACGTTTGGAGGTTTATATATTCCCCCCTTTGCACACGCTCTTCATTTATTAATGTCCCTGGCACCCCCCCCTCATGTATGTTGGCCATGTGTTTGTATGTACGTAACATAGCGTTAGTTAGTTAACTCATGAAGAGATGTGGCTGGTTGCTGGTTACGCTTTGGATGTCCTTCCTCTTGGAACCATCTTGGGACTGTTTTGGAACGTGACACGGGATGGCAGTTTTGCTCAGGAGTTGGGGCACGACGACGACGGTTGAATGGTCAATTTCAAGACACTTCTCTCTCAGGCAGTGAGTTCCCTTTCCTCCGAAGGCTCCCCACGGTATGCGAATACACTAGCACGCACAAGTGACCAGAGGGCCGAGCTGAGTCAACTAGACAAAATACAGCTACCCGAGACAACGAGGCAGCGGACGGATGGATGTTCAGATATGCCTGGTGGGGTGCAGATCGTTCCCCGGAGGCATCGTATCCACCAGGCCGGCGTCCGAACGGTCCCAGTCTGTTGGCCGCGCCTAAAGGAGGTTGTAAGCCCGCCCCGCAGTCGAGGACGGGTATGTATGTATTCTGTACATACAGTACAAGTCGCACACGTGCTGCTGTGTCCCGCCACCATGGGGCAGCTTCTATATCATTGCTAGTCATATCCAGCCCTATGGAAATGCCCCGGGCTGGGTCTCGGTGAGAAGGGCAAGTAACGATTGTTCGGATTAGAGTAGATTGCACATCTCGTGTTCTGTATGACTAGAGAGCAAGGTCACCTGTGCACGCGAGAAATGGAGCCGTTGTGACATCTACTAGTGTGGGAGTGTGGGATGCTGCAGGGATAGAGGTGGCATTCGGTCTTGCGGGACGGAGATGGTGTTCGAATGGAGGGGCCCCGGATTGGATGACCCACTCGGACTTGGGGAAAGGGGGCTGAAGAGGGGGGGGGGGCTGCCCCAGATATCATTGTGTGAACCCGACCTTTATCGGCGGCGATCATGGGAATCTGGAGTATGCACGCTGTCCCAATCCAATCCGAGGTGATGGAATATCACGATTGGCTTTCGCATCCTGAGGTGTCGAACATGTAGTTACCTACTCCGTGCAGAAGTGCAGAATAGGCAGTCTGGGCATTGCTTAAAACCGTGGCCAAGTCGGTGTGTGTTGCGGGTAAACGACAGTAGTTTCCCGAAGAAAGCCGCCAAGCATGGGCTCCAAGTGAGGTTGCTTGGGTGATCGGTGCGGGGCAGTCGTCGAGAAACCAACCCCTTTTCAACGCCGAGCCTGGGCAGCATCACGCCCCGGACGCCGCCTTCGTCACTTCCAAGCCGCCAACCGGCAGTGGCATGGGCCAAGACGCGATCGGTCTAAAAGGAGAGAGGCCAAGCGATGCCGAGCGTGGAGAGAAGCCCGTGGCGGAAAAAAAGATAGAAACCGTTGGATCGCAAAGAATTCGCAGAGGTCGCAGAACCCCTCCAACGAGACCCTAGAGAACTATCAGGTCAGGTAATTGGATCGACATTCCTTATTCACGTCAGCCGCACCGAAGCGTCTCGACCGACCCGCAAGATGCGCTGTAACTCTAGCACTAGCTGCACTCTAGGTACGGGATGGATGGCACAGTACAGATGAGACGGGAACTTGCGACGAAAACGCCGGGTTGCCGTGGAAATCGAAGTGGCCGATGAGAGACCCTGAAGGCCTGCCTGGCCTGGACATCCCGTCCCGCAGTGGAGGCACGTCGGATGGTCGGGATCGCATCGCATGGCAGTGGAGGAAGACAGGCACAACTTACAAGGTCCCTGATTAGCCAACCGGCCGAGCCCCGATGCTAATTAGATAGGTACCTAGTCAACGATTTTTCTGCGCGGGGCAGAGAGCTTGATTTGACCGGGCTCCCCGCAGCAGCTGCCCAGTACATACCAGCAAGAATATTCCCGTTCCTTTTTGCCAGAAGAGCCGCTGAAATTGTGTTGGCTGCGTTGAAAGCGATCCCTCGCCCTGCTGACGCTCCCGATGCTTGGCTTCCCCGGCACAAACGACTCGAAGTCTGTTTCTCGCGCTGCCGTGATTACCTACGCTTGATGATTCGAGGAGAAACATGGATACCCGGGGAAGGAGGACGCTAGTCCCTCATCAATACCTATATCAATATGGGCCTGTGGAACATGGACCTCCAACTCTCGTTGATGGGCGCTCAGGGCGAGGGTAAGGAGGGGTCGTCTGGACATGCAACCTTCACCTGTGCAGTGTCCACTGCAGCCTGGCGTCACACCTTCCACAATCTCTGTGGTGCAGTGCAACCCTGTTGCGCGCTTCTGTTTCCGAAGATTATCCCTACTCAGCCTGGGGCATGTCTCCCGTGTCCGAGACAGTGTCCCGCTTGATGATCGCCCACGGGCGGCCCAAGCAGACTTTGCAAGTCAGCAAGAGAACTCACTCATGACAGTCCCGACCGCGAAGCCCCGAGGTTTTCGGGTTTGCGTTTCCGTTGCAAAAAAAAAAAGGACAACTTATTCGCGCACATGGACTCGTCTGAGTACCACGGTCCATTCCGGCTACACGGGCCCCAACCATGGCGACATTTCAGTTGGGGTTGGAGGGGTTCGCCGGGCGGATGGAAACCCACCTGCACCTGCCCTTGGTTGAGCCCTCTCATGGCCCTCCCCCACCATCTTGGCACACCAGGCATCTTGGCAGGAGCTTGCCTGGACGGCTGTGGAAGGGTCAGGTACCTTACCGCGACCGGCACAAATCGATGGGGAAGTGTCCACAACCTCTCTGGGCTGCATCCCCGTGGATCCATGCTAGTTTGTCCATCCAGGCGGGTACAGGTATGCGCCGTTTCGATCGCCGCTGTAATACAAAAGCGTGCCTTCCCCCCCATCGCTCCCCCCTCACTCCCCTCGCCGGCTACTTGACTTGACAACCTTTCTCTCTTCTCCTCCTCTGACCTCCACTGCCTGTTTCTTCAGGGGCTCTTGAGTTGACTTTGCGTGTTTGTTAACTCACATCGAGCTTTCGCCCATTCCAACCCCCACCATCTCCGAGAAAAGTCGCTACCCCGCCACCCCTCCATCCTCGTCCATCGTCGACCTCACCAATGGCTGAAGCAGCTGCCAAGGCCCCCGTGGTGGCCGAGGCTCATGAAGTCGACACCTTCCGTAAGCTTGAACCGCTCCAGAGCATCCGTTTTGGCCACTGGGTCCCAGCCGCGACAAAAGTTGGTCAGACATAGAGAGGGACAGGGGAAGCTGACATCACCTTTCTTCTCTAGACCCCCCAGCGAAGATGCTCGCAAGTACGTCTCCCGCCATGCTCTGCCGCGTGCCAAGACTGGATCCAAATGATATGCTCTGCGGGGCTTCTGGACGAAAGGACATGGCAGGCTAACCAAGATGCGACAGAGCATCCCAGCAAGCCTCACTTGAGTGGTACGCTGCCCCTGACCCACCCCCCAGCACTCACCCCCCTCCGCAACCGGCGGCGCGCGGGTAGCCTTCCCGCTGCATGGCATGGCATGGCGCGCTAACAGGCCAACCGCAGGTCTCGAGGAATACCAGCAGCTGTACAAGGAGTCGATCACAGAGCCCTCCAAGTTCTGGGGGAGGCTCGCCCGCGAGCTGGTGACGTGGCACAGGGACTTCCAGACCGTGCAGAGCGGTTCCCTCGACAATGGCGACGTTGCCTGGTTCCCCGAGGGCGAGCTCAACGCCTCGTACAACTGCGTTGATCGCCATGCCTTCAAGGACCCCAACCGCGTCGCCATCATCTACGAGGCCGACGAGCCGGCCGACGGCCGGACCGTGACCTATGGCGAGCTCCTGCGCGACGTGTCCAAGGTTGCCCACGTCCTCCGGGACATGGGTGTGCGCAAGGGTGACTCGGTGGCCATCTACCTGCCCATGGTCCCCGAGGCTCTCGTTGCCCTCCTCGCCTGCGCCAGGATCGGCGCCGTCCACTCGGTCGTCTTCGCCGGTTTCTCGGCAGACTCGCTGCGCGACCGCGTCATCGATGGTCGGTCCAAGGTCGTCATCACGTCCGACGAGGGCAAGCGTGGTGGCAAGTTGATTGGCACAAAGAAGATTGTGGATGAGGCGCTCAAGCAGTGCCCCGATGTCAAGAATGTGCTCGTCTTCAAGCGCACCGGCGCCGACATCCCCATGACGCAGGGCCGCGATTTCTGGTGGCACGAGGAGGTCGAGAAGTGGCCCGCCTACATGGCGCCCGAGCCCATGAGCTCAGAAGACCCGCTCTTCCTCCTGTACACCTCCGGGTCGACGGGCAAGCCTAAGGGGATGATGCACACAACCGGTGGTTACCTCGTTGGCGCCGCGGCCACGGCCAAGTACGTCTTTGACATCCACCCGGGAGACCGCTTCTTCTGCGGCGGCGATGTCGGCTGGATCACGGGGCATACCTATGTCGTGTACGCGCCCCTGCTCCTCGGTGTGTCGACGGTGGTCTTTGAGGGCACGCCGGCCTATCCCAACTTCTCCCGCTACTGGGATATCATCGAGCAGCACAAGGTCACGCAGTTCTACGTTGCCCCGACCGCCCTCCGGTTGCTCAAGCGGGCTGGCGATCAGCATGTTCGCAATGAGATGAAGCACCTCAGAGTTCTCGGGTCTGTCGGTGAGCCCATCGCCGCCGAGGTCTGGAAGTGGTACTTTGAGGTTGTCGGCAAGGAGGAGGCCCAGATTATCGACGTAAGTTTGCTTCGTGCCTCCGCTCACCCGCTTTCCCCGTCTGACTTCGTATGTGTGACAGACGTATTGGCAAACCGAGACGGGCTCCCACGTCATCACTCCTCTTGCCGGTGTGACGCCAACGAAGCCCGGCTCCGCGTCGCTTCCCTTCTTTGGCATCGAGCCCTCCATCATCGACCCTGTCTCGGGCGACGAGATCCACGGCAACGATGTCGAGGGTGTCTTGGCCTTCAAGCAGCCGTGGCCAAGCATGGCCCGTACCGTCTGGGGCGCCCACAAGCGGTACATGGACACGTACCTTAATGTTTACAAGGGATACTATGTGAGTGTTTGTGCCTGAAACTTTGGAGACGAGACGGCTCAACTAACCTTGATTTCTAGTTCACTGGTGACGGTGCCGGCCGGGACCACGAGGGATTCTACTGGATCCGCGGCCGTGTTGACGATGTTGTGAACGTTAGTGGCCATCGTCTGTCGACCGCCGAGATCGAGGCCGCTCTGATTGAGCATCCTGCCATTGCCGAGTCGGCTGTCGTCGGCGTGGCGGACGAGCTCACCGGTCAGACTGTCAATGCGTTCGTCGCTATCAAGGATGGAAACGAGCCATCGGATGCGCTCCGGAAGGAGTTCATCCTGCAAGTCCGTCGGAGCATTGGGCCTTTCGCCGCCCCCAAGGCGGTGTACATCGTGCCCGATCTCCCCAAGACCCGTAGCGGTAAGATCATGAGGCGGATTCTTAGGAAGATTCTGGCTGGCGAGGAAGACCAGCTCGGCGACATCACCACGGTATGTTCAGTGTTCCGCAACCCCTTGTGTGTGTGTTAGGAACATCAACTGACGTAGGACTACTACTCCTACTAGCTATCGGACCCCTCTGTTGTCGAGAAAATCATCGCCGTTGTCCACGAGGCCAAGAAGAAATAGGGGTGGGGCGTTTTTGCTGGTTGGGTTTGAGGGTGTACTATCAGGGTTATACCACCGTCGCTGCTGTTATGCCTGTGTATGGGGTGCTTCTCTCAGGCTTCGGTTATCTGTCGACGTTTCCTGAGCCAGTCCTCCGCTTTGAATAGTAAAGAGCGCTGGGTGTTTTTTATTTTACGGTTTTATGCAGGGTTCAATTATTTGACGAATTCTTACGTCGTTCCCTACAAACCTAGATGCTTACTTCGACCGATGGGTCGGATCGGACGCCGCAAAGATCCGAAGGAGTCAGGCGAGCGAGGGATTCGAAAAGTGAAGTGGCGGTGCCCAACCCGCCTCGTCAGCACCGGCAGTGTCCTCTCGGCGCCAATGCTGTGCGGTTTTGCCCTGTTCCGGGAGCTGGTCTTGGATTTTGTCAGAGCACAACAACCCACACTCGGGTTTTGTTAGAGCCGGGCTTCGGCCGGTTTTTCTCCAAGCCAAGGTCTTGGACGGCCACATGGACGCCCCAGGACGCGTAATGCCTTGCTGCGGCTCACTGTGGGTGCTGCTTTGGGACTGTACAACGTCAAGTTTCCATGCTGGAGGTGAGGGCTTTCCACATCATGATTTGATTATGATTTATGCTGTTGTTCGCAGGCATTGAAATCCCACTTTAGGCTTCAGCAACCAACAGCTCCCAACTTGACGGGAACCACTTGGTGATGACCGGGAATAACAACAGAACAGAATGGGGTGAAGTTGTCAGGGTTTTGGTTGGTTATGATACTACCTCTATACATAGCACATACAGTGCGAGGTGCTGCGAAGGAATTCGGCGAGGCGCTGCTGCACCAAGCAAACACGCTGTCCAAACAAGCCTGATAAAAGTGTTTTGTCAGGTAGTTAGTCATGGGGGCTTTTTCCCCTTTTCCTTGCATCGCTGCAGTACAATACATCCGATAAGTGCCGCTGGTGAACAGTGACTCAAATCTTGATGTGAGGTTGAGAGAGGGCACAGCAACAACAAGTCTATTGACGCTAAAATTATCGTCATAATTAAGCCTGCGCTTCTCTCTTCCTCACTCGAGTTGTTTCCGCGCTACGCTCGGCCCGGTTTAGCGCCAGCCTTCTGAAGCACGTTTTCTCCGGCGGCTGGGGGGTGGATTGCAAGGGTCGGCACGGGGCAGAGCATGGCCGGGTGAACCAACACGCCAAAGACGCACCAGCAGCAGGGCTGGGCCGTTTGGAAGGGGGCTCCTGAAACCGAGACAAGCGGACTTGGGACGGCTCGGCGGGTCGGGGCGTGGTTGGGGGGGAGGGGGGGGGGTTGTTTGTCAAGGCGAGACATGTGCGTCTCTCTGTTAATTCTGTGGCTGTATTATACAAAATTCTCTTTGGGCGTGAAGATAAATAACTAATGCCAACGCTGTGAATATCGTCATCATCAATTGCGCTTGGTTGGCTCGGTGATGATTTGGATCGGCCGCTGACGGAGTTTGCGTTTCGTTCTTTGGGTTCGTGTTGTCGAAGTGCTGGTCCCGCAGCTGACTGACGCCTTACTCGGCAGGGCTCCCAAAACGCCTTGCCCGAAGTGCTCTGCACTTAGGGCAGG
>MU857096.1:0-37847 GCA_033296705.1 Chaetomidium leptoderma | reverse complement strand
AGGAAGAGGAAGAAAGGGGGGGGGGATTGCCACTAATCCCCAACCCGCGCGGCCGCACGCTTGATCCGCGCCATTCGCGGCTGTTGGGGCTGGTGCTGGTGCGGGGGGTGGACAGGGTGCGGGGGGAGCTGCAGTTGTTGAGTCCGTTGGATCCGGGGGTTGTGGCGGGGTTGAATGATCATAATAATAATACTGGTGGTGGTCGTGGTGGTCGTGGTGGTCGTGGGGAGGAGCAGGGGGAGGCAGGAGAAGGAGGAGAAGAAGAAGAAGAAGGGGGGGTGGTGTTGGTTGCGGGGCGGTTTGATACGCCGAGCTGGGCTTATTGTGAGGATTTATATCGGCGGCGGTGGGCAGGGGGGGATAAAACGGGTGATGAGGAGGAGGATTATGATGAAGATGGGGATGACGAGGAGCAGGGAGAGGATGGGGAGGTGCCGTGGGTGGAGATGCTGCATGGGAGTCAGAGGCGGGCGGTGGGGAGTAAGGTGTGGAGGGTTAGGAGGGATCTTGGGAGGGGTGGATAGAGAGGAAGATGCTTGGGTGAGGTAGACTTAATATTGAGTGATGCTTGAATTTGTCAACCCGTTCAGGGTCATACTATGTACATGTATGTACAGCGACGACAGTTATGTAAGGTATGTATGCACAGGCGAAGAAGAAAAAGTCCCAATGCACCAACGCCGCTATGCATCTTTCTAACTAACTTAACAACACACCCGCCCACACCACAACTCCAACCCCTTACGTGCACTGCGAGTAGTAGTCGTTGATCACCTTGCAGGTGTAGGGCGACGCACAGCTGGTGCAGCCCGAAAAGTCCTTGCCACCGCACTGCTGCCACTGAGCGGCAGGGGTGCAGCCGTTGCCGCCAGTCGGGGTGGGGGCGGCCGACGACGAGGTGACGGGGCGGCTGGTGGGCTGGGTGGCGGACTGCGAGGGGGACGGGTTGCTGCCGCCGCCGCTGCAGCTGAAGACGGCCGGGCCGGGGATGACGTACTTGCTGGAGGGGGACATGGAGTAGATGTTGACGGTGATGCCGGGGTCGCTGGACTTGTAGATGCCGGGCAGGCTGTAGGTCTGGGGGCTAGCGGAGCCGGACCCGCCCACGACGTTGATCTGGGCGCATTCCATCTGGGTATGGTGTTAGAGAAGGTGGTGTGATCAGGGGCCGGACAGAGACTTACGTAGAGCTGGGCGCCACCGGGCGAACCAGCACCGTGAAGAGCAATCATCTCAGCACGGAGGAGGTACTGGCCGTTGGGAATGCAGGCCGGGATGTTACTGTGCCAGCCGGGTTAGTGGATGGGTCATGCTTGAGGGGAGGAAACAACTCACATATAATGAAGACCGCCGTTCGTGATGACGGTGCTGGTGCCCCACTGGCCGTTGTTGTAGCCGTCCTCCTGGATCTTGAACCAGCCGCCGCCGATGCCCGAGTCGGTGGTGGCGTCGGTGACCTTCTTCATGTACGCCAGGGTCGGGCCCTTGTGGCTCGCGTCCATGACATCGCCGGAGCCCGAGGTGAGGGTGTGCCTCCAGACGGCCTTGACGGTGGAGCCGGCGTTGACCGTGATGATCTCCTTGGACGGCGTGGTCGGGTTCGGGCCGCCATTGCAGGCCACGTCGTTGGAGGTGACGTCGGTGATGGGGCCGTCGTAGCTCGGCGTCCGGATGGCGTGGGAGACCGGGTATGTCTTGCCACCGGCGTCGAGCTGGACGAAGATGGTGTGCGCAGAGGCAGCCGACGCAGCGGCGAGGAGAGTGAAGCCCTTCATGGTGTGTTGTAAGTGTCGGAAAGGAGAAACTTGTCAGATTGTCTTGGCCGCAGAGCACAAACCTGGAGATCAGGGAGGGAGGAGGGCAGGTATAAATATGTCCAGAATACACGGTATGAACCTGACCAGGTTTTCATGGCCTCTCCCAGGGGGGCTGAGGGGGGGGCATGCATCAATGTGCCGGGATCCTGTGATGAGTCCCTGACTCCCTACACATGGCCAAGCTCGAACCGAATCTGGGGTTTTCCTGCACACTGACGCGCTGGCGGCGCCGGTGGTCGGGCCTGGGGCGTGGGGAGGGCGGAAGAAGGAGGTCCGAACTGGGGTTTTCATCTATTTAGACGAGCAGCCCTCCGCATCCCGCGCGCTTCGCGTGGCGCTAACTACCTATTTTGTAGCCATGTCCGAGTCACTGGGAACATGAAGCCATTCTGTTGTCGCAAACACTTTTTGGTGAATGGCAAGTAAATTCTTTGTATTCCTTTGTCGTCGTGCTGCCAGACTGATATGGACGGAACAGAAGGCTTTGCGTGTCGATGCCCTTCCCCGGTTGTTTTCGACGGTTAAAAAGGGATCACCACCAGTCACCACTGACGGGGCCTCGCAGACCCCTGCTACCCTGCTGCAAGCGCCCGCTGTGGGCCATGGAACACAGCTGGAGGCTTGCTTCCGTGGAGTTCGGGTGAAATGGCGCCGTTGGACGCGTCCCGTCTTGGTTCACGGCATGATATCCGATTGCAAGGGGAGAGAAAACGGGCTAATTAGGACAGGCCCACATTCGGCAGCCTTCAGGAGGCAACCCGGTTTTGTTGCTTGCCTCGACTCTCTGCCCGGGAACTCGGAACCCCAGGGTCGGGGTGAGGGAGGTCCTCCTTGAGGCAAGGACCCGACTGAAAGGAGAAAAGGACCATGACTGCGGGCCTTGATTCCGAGCGACTCGCTGCGCAGCCGACGTCCGAGTGGACAAGCGTGTGTGTTGTTGCTCGACTCCTGTTCCTTCCCGGTTTGTTTTTCTTGGTGACCTGCACCTACTGTTTCGACGATTTGATGTGGAGAAACTTCTCCCGCCGGGCGCCAGAGGGAAAGAGATAGGGACAATAAAGAGACTGAACCGAACAATACTTTTCGAGACTCCAACCAATCAAAGTGTCATGCCATCAATGGCGTAACCTCTCGAAGAGTCTCTAGACATCTGACGAAGCGGATGGGGGGATTGACGAGACAAAGGCTGGCGCCTGTTTTTTTGACACAATGCTGTCTTCTGTCCTGGCGGCGTCTTTGTTCACCATCCAGGCCCTAGCTTTGGAACGACCGCTGTCATGGACACCGAGACAAAGAGGTGCGTAACAATCTCTCTGTCCCGTCAACATAACCATCTCGAAAATATCATATATATGGGAGGGAAGGTAGATGCCTACCTTGGATCTGGCTTTCGTATCCTCCTCAACTTCGGAAGCTGAACGAACCACCACCACCACTACCAAAAACTCTCCAGAACACAATTAGTCCAATATGGCGCCATTCCTACCTCGACAGGCGATGGAAGCGAGTGCTCAAGACAGCCCGCCCACGGCGGATTTTGGTTTAAGGTGGGGCGTTCTTATAGCTGTGCTCGCTGTCTTGACTCTCCTTGCGGTCTGGAGTATGGTTAGCGAACTGATCTCGGAGAAAAGGGCCAAGAAAAGGGCAGCCAAAAAAAGGGCAGCCGACTCAGAAAGGGCAGCGGCGGAGCTTGGTGCTCAGCACCAGGGCCAGGTCACGACACTGGCGAGTGAACTGAGCCGTCGGGACGCCTTCATCCAGCGCAACGTTCTCAGCGGCCCGGACGCATACTCGGCCACACCCCTCGAAACTCGTCCCAAAAACGACGACGATTCCTTCTACGCTTTCGCCCCCCGAAGGCTCAGGCCCGAACCCGACGTGCTCTCCATTAGGTCCAACCCCACCTTGTTCGTCGTGGGGAGCGATGATGAAAGCGACAACGAAGAGAGCGAGCCGTCGAACCAGGCCCGAGTTGGACCATCTCCTCGGTCGCTCACGACAGTGCCAGCGGTCCGGGTCCCAGCGGTCCGGGTCCGGCCGAGCAAGATCAAGACGATCAACCTGCAACTGAAGGGGGTCCAGGACAAGGTGGACGAGGTGGACGAGGAGGTTGACTTGGGCACCGTGAGTAGGGACGCCAAAGATGCACCCGAGCTCAAGAAGGAAGAAGAAGACTCCGGGGGAGACAATACTCTCGAATCGCCCCCAGGAAAGGCGCCAAGCCTCGGCGAGCACTCAGCCGAGGTCAAGACGACGGTTGCCGAGGCTGCCTAGGCAAACGCTTCCAATCCCTCGATGCAACTCTCGATCGCTTACTGCCCGACGACTAGTGCGGATCCGACACACCGGTATCTTCCATGTCGCCATCTCCCTGTCGTGCCGGCCTCCCGGGAAGTGAGTCTACTGGACTTGGTGATGGGCAGGGCCAACGTTGAGCTACTACCCAGCAACGTGTCGCAGATCATCTCATCCCAACTAGCTGGGCCCCCTCGCGACCCCATTGTAGGGCCAGCCGAACACAGATTGTAAGCAGCTTCCTAATTCGACCAGATATGTTAGAGAATAGAACGTTGATATGCTAACTGTGACCTCTCCCATAATCCATTGCTTACCCATTGTTCACTTCTGACTTCTTGTTCGTTCTGGATTGTGCTGTGCCCCCCTCCAGCAGTCCACACCGCCCGCCCTTCAAGGTTCAAGTGAAGGACTTGGACTTCCAAAGGAGTCAGCTGGCCCTTGGCTAGGCGGACATTAAACCGAGGCTCCAGTCCGAGCAGGCGCCGTCGTTGTCGCTAGTTGCGACTGCCAAGTGCTTGGGTATGATCCACTGCTGCATGGCCGTCGAATGAAAGATTGCTGATTCCGCCACAGACCCGATGCGCCCAGATCGTATTAACTCGCCTCTGCGCCCAGCTCCCCGCCTCCACAAAAGCTCCAAGAGCCTCCCGCCTCTTTGGACAGTTTGGAGAGGGGAGGGCCAATCGCAAGAATCGCCAGAACTCGGCGCGTCGGCTTCGCTCAGGGCTGCTTCAGCCTTCCAGCCGATCGAACGTTATTTTTTTTCCACAGTAAGGTAATAACTAAATGGATGATCTGCAGTTCGGTTTCTCTCCCCCCTCCCCCGCGTTTGTGCGGAGGCGGCCCGCGGCAGTTCTGCCGCGTTGCGCCGCACCAAGAAATTAAGAACAACCCCCCCCTGTCGATTCCAATGCCAAGTCGCATCTCGACCACAACGTCCACTCAGCGTCCAAGTCCCACGTGCAAAACACAACCCTTCCCTGTCTCTCATAGCGGCGACCGCACCCGGATGCGGTAAATGGTCCTCTCAGCCCACACAACGTTTCTGTTCTTTCCCCATCGGACGAGGGGTCCTGATTGGTACCATCGGGGCGAATTCCCCAGCTTGTCTTGGACTCTTGAAGTTGTCCACTCCCCGGATGCGGGGAACCCTTGGCTGTGTTGTCCACTGCCGGTGGCGGCCCAGACCTGCCTGGGCTGGGGTGTTGTCATAATCCCCAGATATTCGTCCCTGTATGGAAGAGGAGTGTATCACTTATACTGTGTACAGGCCAAACGGTTAGGAAATAGATTGGTTGCTTGCGTGGGCACTACCGGGATCACTTGCTCGGCTGATCTTGGCTCTAGGGTCGGGAGGATTCTCGGGAGGGGACGAGGCCATGGGAGCTGTTTTGCGAACTGCGACCCTGACCCCCCAGGGGTTGCGATTGGGTGGTCCTCTTTGGTTGTTTGGCCCAGAATGTTGACAGGTTGGGGTAGCAGGGAGGGGTCTGGGGAAAAGAGCCTGGACGATGGAGACCAGCACCAGAGATGCTTGCCTGCATAAGCATGCTTGCTTGCTTGCTTGGCTGCTTTCCTCAGAGATGATCATCAGACGGGTTCCTGAGGGGGGTTCTCGTCAAGTGACGTAGAATCAATCCATCCATTTATACCCTTGGCTTCCTCCCATTCCCGTCCTCGTCGCCCTCATTCTTCTTCTCTGTCCTTACCCCTCCCTCCCTCCCCGCCAGCGGTATCTCACTCGAACAAGCCAGCCAGCGAGCCAGCCAGCGAGCCAGCCAGCCAGCCGTCTTGTTCTCTCTCCTCCGTCCCTCTCACCCTTCCTCCTCCGACAAGAAATACCACTCTCACAACAACAACAGCAGCCACCACCATGTCATCCTCCCAGGAAAAGGTAGGCTTCGACAATGTCGAAGCCGCCGACTCGGACAAGGCCGCCACCGGGCCGCCGCCCGTCTCGCCCGACGACTTTGGCTACTCCCCCGCCGAGCAGAGAAAGATCATCCGCCGGGTCGACCGCCGCCTGGTGCTGACCGTCGGCGCCATGTACTGTGTCAGCCTGATGGACCGGACGAACCTGGGCGCCGCCAACATTGCGGGCATGGACAAGGAGTTGGTCTTGATTGGGAATCGATATGTGAGCTGCTTTTTTTGGTTATCTCTACTCCACTCTACTCTACTCTAAAGTATATGTGCTGATACGGAATACATCTCTAGAGCATCCTCTCGCTCGTCTTCTTCGTCACCTACATCGTCTTCCAGCCGCCATCGACCATCATCGTGCGCAAGGTCGGCCCGCGCATCCATCTGGCTGTCATCACCTTGGCCTGGGGCGCCTGCATGATCGGGATGGGCTTTGTCAAGCAGTGGGAGCAGATGGCTGGTCTGAGAGTCTTGTTGGGTTTCTTGGAGGCCGGCTTCTTCCCCAGCTGTGTTTACCTGCTGAGTACCTGGTACACGAGATGTAAGGGCACACACACCCCCTGAAATCCCGGGCTCTTCTTTTACTGACACACCGGACACAGACGAGGTTGGCAAGCGGAACTCGGTCTTCTACCTGGTTGGCTGTGTCGCATCTGCCTTTGCTGGTATCATGTCCTTCGGAGTGAGTAGTAGTTTTGTTGCCTTGAAATGTTTGGCTAGGCTAACTCCTGCAGATTATGCAAATGCGTGGTCTTGCCGGACTCAACGGCTGGCGCTGGATTTTTATTATTGAAGGCATCCTGACCATGTTGCTTGGTCTTCTCGGCTACTGGCTGCTCGTTGACTTTCCCGACTCTGGGCGCGAGAACTGGAACTTCCTCGGTGCGAAGGAGCGGGAGTGGTAGGTTTTCTTTCAGCCATATCTATCTTTGTTCACTTTTTACTAACCCCAAACGCTCAGGATCTGCGCGCGCGTCAACGCCGACCGCGGCGACGTCAAGACGCAACCCTTCTCCATGGCCAAATACCTCCGCGCGGGCGCCGACATCAAGGTTTGGGCGTACGCCATGATCTTCTTCAACACCACCACCGTCACGTACGCGCTCGCCTACTTCTTGCCCATCATCCTCACGGGCAATATGGGTTTCACAGTCGGGGAGGCGCAGTGTCTCGTGGCGCCTCCCTACGCCTTTGCCGGCATCGTCATGTTTGTGACGGGCTGGGCCGGCGACAAGTACCGCCTCCGCGGGCCCATCATCGTCTTCAACGCCATGCTGTGCATCATCGGCCTGCCGCTCATGGGCTTCCACTCGAGCGCCGCCGTCCGCTACTTTGGCGTCTTCTTGGTCACGGCCGGCGCCAACTCCAACGTGCCGGCCGCCATGTCGTACCAGGCCAACAACATCCGCGGCCAGTGGAAGCGCGCCTTTTGCAGCGCCACCTTTGTGTCGTTTGGCGGCATCGGCGGCATCGCCGGCAGCTTGGTCTTCCGCGGCGAGGACTTTCCGAGCTACAAGCCCGGCCTGTACGCCTGCATTGCCACCACGCTGCTGAACTTGGTCATTGTGGGCGCCCTCACCCTTCATTTTCGCAAACTGAACAAGCAGGCGGATAGGGGCGAGAGGGAGCTGGAGTGTGATGCCGTAAGTTGTCTTTCGTTGACGTTTGTGTGTTTGAACATGAGCTAACGCGGCCACAGGATGATACCTACGAGCCTGGGTTCCGTTATACTTATTAACCAGTGCCAGAGTGGTGCTGGTAGGGATGCGGATGAGCGGGTAGCGTAATGAGGGCGGTTACTATCAATGGCGGTTATGTTTTGGGTTTGGGATTGGTCAAGCCGGATTACCCAAGCGAATGATGTGATATGAGATACCATGAAGCAGTATAGTGTGTGTGATCCAACTATCTTCCTTCATTTGCTCGTGCCCTTTGACTGTGCCATCACGAATACCTCCAGGTCATCCCTACGGGCGCAGGCAGTGACGAGTTCAGGTGGATGTCTCGCACGTTCGAGCCCACAAACACAAACTTCCCCCAATCTGTGATCTCCCAGTTCTGTGTGGTCGTGTTCCAGTTGCTGACGTCTCTCCGGGTGAGGTTGAAAGTCACCGTCTTGGTCTCTTCCGGCTCAAGCTCGACCTCGTCAAAGCCGCGGAGGATGCCCCAGGGGTTATCGCCGCCCAGTTGAACGTACTGTTTTGGTGTTAGTGGTTTTCGCAGTCGCAGTCAGGGGTAAAAACGTACCAACTGCGGTATATCGGTCCCTTTGACCTTGCCAATATTCGTGATCAATGCCGTGACCGTATACAACACCTCGTACAACCCCGGATGCCCCCCCGGTGCCCCTGAAGCAGGCAGAACAGGCTGCGCCGACCCGTCCCTCGCCGCCGCCGGAAACTCACTACTATTCCCAGCCCCCCCACCACCAACAACAAGACTCTCACTGTTGTTCAACCAGGGGTACACATACGGCGATATCCTCTCAAACCCCTCCGGCGCAACATGCATCTCCAACCCCTCCTCGACAACCCCATACCTCGGCGCCGGCCCCGTCACCCCCTCCACAAGCTCATAAGCCCCCGCCGCGGCCCCTTCCTGCCTCACCACAGTCAAGTTGGCATACCGAAACCGGGTATACCCCAACCCAAACCCAAACGGATACACCACGCCGCCGCGACCGCCGCCCTTCTGAAACCACCGATAATCCACCCAAACCCCCTCCCCAAACCCCTGCACCGGCCGCCTCGGATCCTCGGCCTCCTCCTCATCCATCACCCGCGCCGGCCAATCCCCCTCCTGCGCCGCCCACACAAACGGACTCCTGCCCTGCGGATTCACCCGGCCATACAGCACATCCACCAACCCATTCCCCGACTCCTGGCCAGGGAACCCGGCCCAGAGAATGGCCGAGACGTTCGGGTTGTTGGCAATGTGTTCCAGGAGCACCGGGCCTGGCGTGTGCAGGACGACGACAGTGTTGGGGTTGACGGACGCGACGGCGGCGATCAGCGCGTCGCCGTTGCCCCAGAGCGTCAGGTTGTTGCGGTCGCCCGCGTTGGTGGCCACCGTAAGGTAGTTTTCGCCTGCCGTCGCGGCCGCGAAGACGAGCGCGACTGAGGCGGAGGCGGCGGCGGCGCGGGCTGCGGGGAGGTTCCAGTTTGAGGTCGTGTTGGTGATGATGGGCGTGCCGTCGAGGGCGGCTTGGTGGTAGAGGGCCGTGGCTGGGGAGATGAGGTAGGGGAACTCGGCTGTGCCGCTGCCGTAGCCCATTGCGACCGTGCCGCCCGGGAAGCAGCCGCGGTCGGGGCAGGCGTTGGGCCCGCCGGGGGGATCTTGGGCGTCGTCGCCGATGATGGCGAGGCTGGCGGGTTTGGTGAGCGGGAGGAGGTTGTTGGTGTTTTTGAGGAGGACGATGGATTTGGCGCCGAGTTCGCGGATGAGCGTGGCGTGGTCGGCCTGGACGTTGACGAATTCGTTGACGACGGTGGTGGTGGACTGGTTGGAGGAGGGGTGTAACGGTCCCATGGTCTTGTTGGTCCACGCCGAGAAGTTGGGCGCTGGCCGGGACGTGTAGTCGCCCGTGTGTACTTTGAAATAGGCCGCCATGATCCGGACCACCATGTCGTCGAGCCGCCATTCGGGGACGTCACCCCTGAGGACTGCTTCGGTGAGAGCACCGCCCCATAGTGCTCGGTACAGAGGCGGGCCGCCGTCACCGGGCATCGCCATGTCAAGGCCACCGAGGGCGGAGCCGAGGGTCGTGTGCTGGGCCCCCCAGTCGGACATGACTTCTCGATCATTAGTAAGATAGTCCGAAGTGTAGACAGGCAAGCCGCCACTCACCAAACCCCTGAAAACCAAGCTCGTTCTTAAGCAAGTAATTCGTCGTCCACTCGTTCTCGCACGCGTACGTCCCGTTGATCTTGTTGTACGAGCACATGACGGAGCCCACCCCGGCCCTGACAGCATCCGCAAACGGCCACAGATACAGCTCGTGCATGGTCCGGTCGTCGATCCGCACATCAATGTTCCCTCGATAGTGCTCCTGCTCGTTGAGGATGTAGTGCTTCGCGCATGCTATCACCCCGCGGCTCTGGATGCCCTGAATCGTCTCAGCCATGGCGACGCCGGCGAGATACGGGTCGGGACTTTAAGTCATCAGCACAACTCGTCCCAACGGTGGTGACTAGAACATACCCAAAACCCTCCCAGTTCCTCCCCCCCTGCGGCACCCTCCCCAAGGGCCCCGACGCAGGTCCCAGCATCACATCAACCCCCTTACCCCTGAACTCGGCACCCAGCGCCTCCCCACGAAGCCGCATCAGCCGGCGGCTGAAGGTCGCAGCCACGTTGACACCAGCAGGGAAGGCAGAGTTGTGGTCGGCTAAAACATGCATCGTCAGCTCGGAGGAAGATGCCTAGCAGAAAGACCACTACTCAAAAGATAGGGGCGAAAAAAACAAAACATACTATTCCTCACCCCCAACGGCCCATCCATCAAACAAAACCCGCGGAACCCCAGCCGGGGCAAGCCCCCCGTATTCCCGATACATCGATCCGCCTCCCATCCCGTGCCCGTGGTCAGGTTGACCTTCTCCGTCAGCGTGAGGCCCGAAACAAACTCGACTGCCTTGGCATAGGCGGCGGTCCAGGCAGGATCCGAGATGTTGGCCACGGTGGTCCAGGGGGAGGGAAAGCCGGGAAAGGGGGTGTCTGCTGCGTTTCCGGCTGCCGTTAACAGCAGCAGCAGCAGCGACAACAGCGACAACAGGAAGGTTGTGGCGGCCATGGGTGAGTTTGACAACTTAGTAGTTCACGTCATGTGTGTCATGTCCGTGAGAAGTTGGGGGGGAGGAATATCTGTGGGATGAGAGAAATTTCCATTCCACCTGAGAGAGACTGCGAACCTCTGCCCTTTTCCTTCCCCCGCCGATCACAGCTCGATTCCGCAACGCACAGATAACTAACCCCGCGGTGATTGTAACCCATCAATGGCAACAGCTGGATCAGCCTACTCAGGGATACTTCGTATTCCTCATGCAACGGAACAGTCGGGTCATTTAGCCATAGTGGCTCTGCATCTGCTCGGGGAATCAGAGCAACCCCTTGCTGCGCAAGCCAAAAATCAGCATTCGTACATCTCGGACCTCCTTTGAGAATGATGTTACATTACCCGGCGACTCTTTCCGCTCGGCTCCAGATGAACGGCGGGACCCTGTCGGTAGTGTTATTGCCGGTAATTCCGTGTAGACCTCCCGTGTCTTGCTCAATGGCCGAAGGGGGTGAGGTGAGGGTGAAGGTGTGTAAACAACCCCCACATTCGACTTGCGTATCAACACACTGAAATAAATAAAAAAACCCAGAAGACAACATCTCAAAATGCTCTGTGACGGCAGCATGGGATAAAGCCTCTAAAAAACACACAAAACCACACTCCCGGCACCCAAACTCCATCCCCCGTCCAAAAGAACACGCGCCATCTATCCCCGGTCCCCTCAAAAGAACGACTTCTTCACAGCCCCCAACAAAAGGTCCTTCTTTTGCTTCTTGACATAATTATTCACCCCGTCCGCCCACCCCTGACTCGCGTCCTGCAATGAATTCATGGCATCATCCACCACCGTCAGCTTCTGAGTGCGCTCATTGAGCTGCCGGGTCAAATAATCGCCCCAGCCCTCCTGACCGGCCGCCCCGGCCCTAGCACCCCCAGCACCACCATAACCGGCACCGGTGCCAGCCATCCCCCGCTCCGCCGCGGCAGCATCCATCATCCTCTTACTCGGCGGCCGGTTCTCGCCGCCGATCAGCAGATCCAAGTCGGTCGGGCTGACGTATTGCGTGCCCGAGATCCACTGGAGATTGCTGATGGTCGGGCGCGGCGGGAGCACCATGTCCGGGTTGATGAGCGTGTCCTCGGACGGCTGGAGGGCCTTGCCCATTCCCCAGACGGGCAGCACCGCGATCTCCGAGGGGCCGGTCCAGCCAAAGACGTCGCCCGTGTGCGAGATGACGGTGGAGATGGTGCGGCTGGGGTCGAGCATCGGCAGCGTGGCGCGCCCGATCTCTTTCAACCCCGGCAGGGAATACGCTCTTGTGGTGCGGTCGCCAAAGACGGCCACGAGGGCAGCGCCGTGACGGGGGATTTCCGTCACGCGTGCCGCGTCGCAGAGCTCGTCGTCGAAGGACTTGGATGCACCCTTGGCAGTGGCGGGTTTGAAGACGCGTATTTCGGTTTGCGTGACTGGGCGCTTTTTAGGGATCACTCTCGATGTTTAAAGGGAGGAGGAGAAGAAACGTACCAGCTACTAGAACGCCATTCACCTGCTTTCCCTCCCTCAATCCCGCTACCGCGTACCCCGTGGCAGAGGCTGGCTGCCCGTTATCTGCGTTCAACGGGCTGATTGCCACAACCTTGTCGCCTCCACACTTGGCCACGCCAGCCAGTTGCGCAGTGTATGACTTTCCGGATGGGAGGATTTTAAAGGTAGCCACATGCCCCAAGTTCGTCCCTACAAAGCAGGCAATGCTCGAATAGCTGTCTCCTTCCAACGTCAACACTCCAAACTCAACAACCGTCGGGAATTCTTTCGTCGCCGGGCCCTTGGAGGAGTGGCTTTTGAGAAACGACGACCGCTTCTCCTCCTTGACAAAGTCCAGCACCGACGCCTGGAAAATGATGCTCGGCCCGCGCAGGTCAATGACACTAAAGAACCCGCCCTCCGACCCCACCCCGACGAATCCCACATCCGAGACAGTGACCACACTGATAGGGCCTTGCATCATCTCGTACAGAACAAGCGGCTGGAGCCCCTCCTTCAACGACGGTTCTGCCCGCGAAGAGATGTCTGTCAGCCCACCAGGATTGGGGTCCAGGGGTTTCGTCGCGTCGCGGCCGTGGTTCCTGTTGCTCCCCCAGCGGTAGATGACAACCTCGCCGGTTCTCGTACCGGCAGCAAGCTCCCCCGTCGCGTCAGCCATGGCGAGGGCGGTGACGTTGACGTCTTCAAAGCGGTCGAGCGCCCTGGCGACATCGACTTGTAATTGCGTGGGGTTCTCAATCTCGTCGTCATACCCAACGTCCCATACCCGTATCGTGCTGTCGGCGTGGGCAACCTGGATGATGTTGCGGAAGTCCCACCCCGGTTTCCTCCTCTTCGCAGCGGGGGCACCGCCCAGGAGAATCGGATCCCCCTGACTGCGCGTCTCAACCAAACCCAACCACTTCTCCCTCGACATGGTGCTGACGGCAATCTTTTGCACAAACGGGTGCACGAAAGACATGCTCGGATGCAGCATATTCGTCGGGCTGATGGGGTACCCAGACGGGAAGCTCATGGTGATGACCTCTCCCGAGGTGAGCATCACGAGCACCGCAATCGGATCCTGCGCGCCGTCAAAGAACGGCGACGATCGTGGAACCAGACAGTAATCCGCCACCGCTGCCCCCGGCGGGATCGGCAACGTCAACCGCCTCTTGCCCTCAAAGTGATTTGTGAGAACCTCCCACGACGACGTCGCGTATGTCGGAGTCGGCCCCAGCTCCAAGAAAGTCAGCCCCTTTTGCGGCTCATCCTCCGCCTGGCCCCCCGCAATCAGCAAGGCCGTATCATCCGGGTTCTGCTTGCAGCACCACGTAATCTTGCCAAACGGCCTCAGCGGCGTCGGCTTCCCGGCCTTCCCGCCCGGCTCGTTCACCCGCGTATTATACACCGTCCGCGCCGCCACCACCCTCCCATCCTTGGGATCCCACACCACCAAACTCCCATCCTCATGCGCCGTCAAGACAAATGTGCCCGTGGGGTGCCAAACCGCCTGCACCACCGCCGGCCTTCTCTCCCTCTCCACCCCAATCCCATCACCGCCCGGCGCCCCCTTGGGTACGACATACTCAAAAAACCCCGTCGCCGCACCCTGCTTGAACGAATACACCACCGCGCCACGGGTATAGCCAATCAACAACTTCCCAATATCCCTCGGATGCAACTGCAGACTCACCACCCCAATCCCCATCCCCCCCAGTGAGCCCCCCCCAGCAACAGCAAGCCCTCTCGGATCCCCCCTCTGCTTCCAAAAATTAGGCAACCGAAACCCCGCCGCGGGCCTGCCCCGATCCAAATCATACGCCCACACCTCCCCGCCATTCTGCACCCCCACAAACACCCAATCCAACCCCGGATCCGTCGCCACACACGTCACCCGCCCATACGTCATCTTGCCGACCTGCTGCCTGGTACCGCCCGGCACGGCCAAATCCCAAACGGCCAGCTCGTTGTGGCTGTCCAGGCTGACCAGCCGGTTGGCGACAAAGGCGAGGTGTTTGTAACATATCCCTCCCCCCGTCCCTGACCCTATCCCTGTGGCTGCCGGTCGCGCCGTGCTGTGAGAAGGAGAGGAGAAAGTGCGGACGACGCGGCGGGCGCCAAAGACGGAGATCTGCGCGGGGCCGTATTGCGACGACGTGGTGCCGACGGCGAGGAGGGATTGGGTTGGGTCGTAGGCTAGGCAACTGGGGGGTTTGGGTTAGTTATCAGGGACGTGTTCAGAAGAATGGTAGTGGTCACAAAGAAAACGGGGATTGGGTATGTATGTAATTATGTACCCCGCCAGAGCCAGAACAAACATACCTGATTTGCGAGTTGATGCCATGGCGCGACTGTTCATCTGGGTTGAACGACCCCGGCGCAATGCCCGCGGATAGGTCGTTCTGTATTCCCGCCTGTCTCGCCCGCAGGAAGCTTGCCATTTTTTCGTTTTTGGTAGAGTAGAAGTTGGTGGTTAGTTGAAAGACGGGAGCTTCGGTTGGTGCTGCTGACATGTGGGGTTGAACAGCCGGGGTTCCCTGCCAAGTCACTTGCGGCCCTAACCCGGATGCAGACACCATCTGGACTGCATGTGCCGATCTCCGATCCAACCCGTCCGTGCGCCAACGGCGCCGTTGCTCGGCAGCCGACTCAGGGGCATGTCAACATCCCTGAGGAGCCGTTGCTGGATGTCGTCGACCCGCATCAAATCCCCAACAGCTCGGTGGTCAATTGCTTCGAGTGTCTAGTCATCCATTGCATCAACTGGCTTAGTCGAGACACTTTCGTTTCGTTCACACACCCCATCTCAGGCCCGAGCCCTTGACCATGGCAATTACTTTCAACACTTTAAATGACAGCTCACACGGGAAGCAATTTGTGAAATCAGCGAATTAATTGCTATCAACTTTTGCGCTCTGGGCTCATGTGGGTAAGAACTTTTGGATCTGGAGGAACCTGTGGGGCAAGTGTTTGCCCAGACAGCCCCCTTGCCCTCAGAACCGCCACCGCCAAGCTGTGAATACATCAATGTCAAACAACAGGAGCCGCCTGCAGTATGTCAGGCGACTGTGAAACCACCGCTGCCCCTTCAGAATCCTCCAATGTCGCTGCAAAGCGTCACCCAGGCTTGCATCACCAAAGGGTCCTTCAGACCCACCACATGGTGTTTTTGAAGGTTTCAATGGCCGCCGCGCGGGCCTGTCCACCTCTACCAATGATCATCAGAGGGGGTGGCATGGTATTGGTATCGTGGGAAGCGACCGTGGTGGCATCGCCGCCTTTGGCCATCGGGCCGGGCCGCCTCAGCACCACATGCCTACTCTCCACGGGGACCTGCTCGCTGCTAGCCATGTCCTCATGGTGGCGCGCGCGCGTACCAGCCAAGTGCGCGTAGTACACCGCGGGATGTAGCGAGACCGGCGTGGTCGAGCGGCAGTACTGGTAGCACTGATGATAGAGGATGCGCTGCAGCTCATCAGGCTTCAAGCCGCACTCGTCGTGAAGCACGTTGTAATGCACCGGACGAGCAGTGCCCTGGATGGCAACGTGAGAGCAGAGGTAGAAGTCGTAATGGAAGGGATGGGTAACCTCGCGCTCCACAAGCGTGCCAGGCATGCAGTTGCCGTTCTTGTCGCCCCGCTCAGGGAAGAAGCGGATGTGGTGGCGCTTGGTAGCGATGATGACGGTGATCTTGGGCACCGTGCCAAGGTACTCCTTGAAAACCATCTTCATCTGGCCGACCTCCCATTCCATGACCTGAGCGAACTGGCCCTCCGAGACGCCATCACGCACGTAGAAGACGTGCTGCGGAGCCTGATTGTTCACCTTGCGCCACTTGACAGCCAGCGGTCCGAGCATCGAGTGCATGTTGGCGGGCTGTAGGATCTCGACACCCCAGCCGTTGGTCTGCACAGCGGCATCGTAAAGTGCAGCATCCTTATCCATGGAAACGCACATCGCCGCCGTGGACGCAGAGGAAACACCGGTGTTGCCGTGAGAGACATCGACACCAATCATCATGGTCGGCACCTTGAAGAACGCCGAGCCCTGACCCTTGTGGGAAATCCTCGAGGTTTGTCCGCCAAGTTTGGCGTTCACCTTCATGCAGACGTTGGAGCAGTACTGCGGCTGAGCCTTCCGGACGTTTGCGCCCTGCACCATCTGCGTCAGGCATGCCCAACGGCAGTCGGCGTTCTTCTTCAAGCGGTCGTAGACCCAAGCGGTCTTGTCCCTCAGGATGAAGAAGATGATCTGGGGAATGGCTTTGAAATGGGCACCGGTCTTGTTGTACGAGTGCTCAACCAAGATCTCGTGGCCCGTACCCCTCGGAGGTTCGAGGATAAGAGGTTCCCCTCCAACCTTTCCGCCGTGACCAGCATACGTGGTTTTGAAGACTCGGGCAAAGTTCTCCACGGTACGCTTGTCGACACAGTTGTCGACGATGACAAAGGCCCAAGCTTTGAGCTCCTGCTTGTTCGGCGTGACAAACTTCATGCCGCGAAGATCCCAGCGACCTGTCATCTTGGGGTCGGCGGTCCGATTGCCGTACTGGACGACAGGGTTGGGGATGAGCTTCGCCGAGATCATCGGCATAGTCGGGTTGATCTTGATGCCGAAGTGGGCGAGGTAACGGTCCTTGTCCCACTCGAGGTTCTGCACCATCTGCATAACCTCAGCCTTTCGCTGCGGAGGACGCTGAACCGCGAACTTGATCATCTCCGAGGTCTGTAGATCCCAGTTAGCCTTGTTGTACTGAAACATGAACCCGAGAATGAACGACATACCTGGTTGGGGTCCAACTTGAAGGGGTACGGGTTGAACCGATGAACCTCGCAGAATTCCATGGGGAAAAAACCGGCCCTCCCCGTCTCAATGAGAGGGAAGTACCAGTGCTGGACCTTGGCGCGGTACTTCTCCAGGTAGTAGTCGGCAATGCTGTACGTCTTCGTCGACCCATCTGGCATCGTCTTGTCGAAAGTGACCGACCTGGCGCAGGCACCCAACTCACCCAACTTCGGGTCAAACGCAATGCGCCTGATCTTGTACTCCTTTGGGTTCTGGGTCTTGTCGCCGGGAATCTTCACTTCAAAGCGGATGTTTTGCAGCCGACGGAGAACCTTGAACGCCTCCGACATGCCGTATGACGCGGCACCACCCTTCCCCCCGATCTTCACCGGCAGGAGGGCTTTCCGCATACCCTCGTAGTCGACTTGGGCGGGATTAGCAAATTGAACAAGCAAGAAAGAAAGTCAGGCACTTACTGTTCTCCCACTTCCGGTCCATGCAGCTCAAGAAGCTGCGAGCCAGTTGCTCGAGCTTTTGGCCGACCCAGAAAGTCTGGTTGGAGACATCGACATTGATGCCGAGTCCCAGGCCGCCAGACTTGATTGACTAGGGCACCGTTAGCACGCGGCATATACAAACCAAAGGACAGCACGTACCTCATTCAGGCGAATGGCAGAATAGATGCCCTTGATGGCCTCAGTGGTCGCATTGAGGCGCTTTGTCTGCGAGTACTCATTGACAAGGGTGCGCTTGATCAAGTGCATACGCTCCGAAGGGCCCTGACGGAGGACATGGTCAAGGAAGCCTAGCCGCAGTGAGTAATGGTAGCCAATGAAACATGAAGCTTTTGATCACTCACTCATGCACTCCAACACCGTGTTGTCCCAGCCCATCTTCTTCTCCAGGTAGCTCTTCAAGGCCTCCATGCGGACCTTGCATGTTTGCTTGATCTCAAACTTGAACGTGTTGTTCGGGCGGCCGGGGCGCCCCTCGTCCGCGCCGAGGTCAACATCGCAGCTAAAGCCCGAGATGTTGTTGGTCGACCTGATAGGTAGGTAGCTTGTCAGCACGCGAAAACTTGGAGATTACACATCTACATACCAGCCAAGCTTGCGATTGTCGTAGAGCCAGGGACCCTTCTGCTGAGCCAACTTGCCCTGGATGGCCTTGGTTTCCCACGCCTTCCTGTAGATGATGCCACTCCTGGGCTCAGGAGTGATGGCAACCTGTGCAAAGAGTTAGCATCATGCTTTGCATGTTTGGATCACACCTGGCTCGAGGCACATACATCGTACTGGTAAACGTCCTTGCCGGTAACGCTCTGGATGCGGAACTGGTTCACGCCGACGCGGATATCTTGGGAGCTCGAGTTGTAGCCGGGACGAGTGGCAAACGGGGTGTTGACACGGTCCTCGTGCTGTAGGACTTTGTTAGCATTGTGCGAGCAGGTTTCTGGGACAACAACTGACCCAGTAAGCCTCGGGCGGCAGGTCGCAGCGCTTGTTGATGCCCGCTGGAGCTTCGAGAGGATTCTTCTCCTTCGGAGCGCCCTTACCAGTCGCTGTGGTGGACATGGTGGGCGATGATGCAACTTTCGCTGGGAGGACAGTCGCTTGGTGTCAGTATGGCTACCGGACGAGAAAGTATTAGCGGGCTGTGGCCTGATGTTTTTTCAAGACGAAGGTGATTTGAGAAGGAATCTCGCTGCCGACCGTGTTTCTGGCTGGAAAATGAAACTGCAGGTGGGGGATTGGGAAAGATAGTTGTTGAAGTCAACTTACTCAAGTTATGGTCGAGTTCTGGAAGTGGATGCTGGCACTGGGAAAATAGGTGAGCGCTGAACACCGAAGTGGCAAAACAGAGGCGTCTTTTCGCTCGGGGAAAATTGAGAAGGGAAAGTCGGCGCGGAGAATTCGGAATGCGTACCGAGCGTGTTGAAAGACAGCTCGAGGCGATGCCTTCCAGTGAGGTGGGTAGGTAGGTAAGGCAGACGGGTGAGGAGGGAAGGGAAGAGGAAGAAGGAGGAAGACTCGGAGTTAGAAGTAGAAGGAAGTTGGAGGTGGAGGTTGGAGGTGGAAGGAAGTTGGAAATGGAAATGGGGAATGGGGAGATTTATGGAACTGGAGGAAGGAAGAATGAATGAAAATTTGGAATAAAGGCACTGGCAGTAGCCAACCGAGAAACCGCGACGTGGGATGAAGGGCAAGGACGAAATAGAATGGTAGGAGGCAGGAACTGGGTGACTTACCGATTTGCTCGCGCAGCAGATTTTGGTTTGGAAGGCGCACTTCCTCGCAGGAACTGAAGGGAACGGTTAGTACGATTTTTTGGGAATCAGTGGTTGAGCGAAGGAGTCTGGAGAGCAGGCCCTGTTGTGAAATAGAGGAGGGAAACTTGTTCGGTTGAGGATTGGGAAGTAGTATGCGAGTAGGAGGAAATTGGCGATCAGAGGCAGATCGCCCACCGACTCCGAACACTGCTGCTTTGGCTGCTCTGGGAAACAGGCGAGGAGAGGCCGATCGATGATGGGTGCGTAGGATGGGAAATGCAGTGGCAGGGCAGTGAAGACTTACCGATCGAGCTTGGTGACCGATTTGGTTATTGACGATCTGCGAGTCAAGGTTAGAAATTATCGGGGACCGGGAGTTGGTTTGCAGCTGAAAGCAGCAGGAAATGGCAGTCGAATGGAATGCGTAGTTGAGCGAGCAGCTGTGTGAGTAGAGAGATGGGCTCAATTACCTGAATCCGGTCTCGCGAGTTAGTTTTTCGTGATCGATCGCAGGGCGGGAAGAGAAGAATACCTCGAGTGGCAGAGGATGGATGAGCAAGAGTAGGAAGAAGAGGAAGTGGGAGAGTGGAAGTGGGAGAGTGGAAGTGGGAGAGTGGAAGTGGGAGAGTGGAAGTGGGTGGAAGGGACCGTACTTAAAGGCAGCCCGAGGAGCCACGCGCTTGAGATGAAAACCGTAAAACCCAAGATTTGAAGTGTGCAGGTAGGGAAGGGTTTCCAAGGAAAGAAAGCTCTCTCGGGGTGGTTCTGGGGAAAGGGATGCGGGTGTTTGGCAAGCCAACCTGTTTGGAAAATGACTCTGCAATGCTTTGCGGCTTGACTGGATTCTGGAGTGCTTGTCTGGGCTCTGGAGTAGGATTTCCCTGTGTACTCACCTCGGCGATGTTTCGGGTGATGGTTTGGGCGGTGGTTTGGGTGAGAGAGGGTAGGAGAAAGAAGGAAGAGGCTGCCACTTGCTGGGAGAAACCACTGCAAGCACTGGCTTGTGATCTCTTGTCCGCTGAAGATGGAGAATGGAGAGCGTAGAGTAGGCAGTGGGAAGAGCGCTGTGGAATCTGAATCTTACCTTGATTTTCGATGCGGTTCTGGAGGTTGTTGAAGGTGATGAAGGAAGTAGCTGGGCTCGAGATACCAGAAGGTTGATCGATACCAGAAGGGTTGGAGGTTTGATGGGTTGGAGAAAGAAAAGAGGAGGAGGATCGAGTGGCTGGCAAAGAATTTATAGCCGTAGTCAGAGGCTCGAAGCTGGGCTGCCAAAGTGGCAGAGGACCAAAAGATGGGATGGAGACGAGGGCAGAATGCGAGTTACGAAAGGAAACAATAACTCCAGTTGCCCGAAAGACCATTATTCAAACCCACTGGCAAGGAGATCTGGATAGTTCTTCTCTTTGCGCTGAGGAGGAATATCACCCTAGCCTTCGTGTCTACGCCAGACCGGGAACGTCGAGTACCACCAGTTCACTCTGCCACCAACGTTGAACTCGGGAACTAAGATTGTTGTGTTTCGAGACTATCTGCATTACATTCATCAAAGCTAACTGTCTATGATTCCTCCTGTGCCAGCTCTCGCGCAGATCGTCGATGCCGTCTAGCCCCCGACAAGAATCGTTGGGGGCTAGAGGGGAGAAAACATGAATTGTCATGGGCTAAACAGAAAATGCAGCCTCAAATTTGTTGCCATTGTACGAGCCTGCCTCCGAGAAGGCTATGCTTCTCAATTAATCTCAGTGAAGCGGACCACATCGGATGAGGTTTGAAACTCCATCTTCGGTAGCTCACGGCGCTCAACATTTCCCCTACAGCAGGAGCAATTTGCAATCCCAAGTCATTATTATCTGCGTGCCTATGGACTATATGTTTCCCTGCCACATCCTGTGTCATCCTATTGCTAAAGGGCAACGGACGGCCCGGCAGGAGCAAACTCCCTAAGCCGCCCGGAGGGCAACGCGTGTAGAGTCATTCTGCAACTGCATTGAAAAAGAATGAGCAGAGCGTTGCTATGCCAATGTTATGCATCCCCCCTGCTCAAAATGCAGATGTGAGCAGAGTTAGTGGAACCACCAAAGACCATCTTCCCCAACGCCAGATGCACGAAGCCACCAGGAAAAGCCCCAGAAACCAATCAATCCAGCCCCCTTTATACCTGTGCGGTGCCACCGCTCCTCCATGAAAATCGTAGAGACGCAGTAGCAAAGATAGTTACAAAACAAAACAAGTCCGGATTAGTCTAGGGATCAAAGAGCGGAATCCCTGGTGTGTCCCGTCGGTTTGACCACAACGAGGTGATATCCGACTCAAAGACAAATCATGCCTTATGCACATCGTGCACGTGGCACGCGGTGAATTACCATCAAAATTGGCTAGTAAGGATGGGGCGGATACCGGGGATAGCCTCCCTGGGGCGGCGGCGGCGGGGCCTGACCGTACATGTGAGGCGGCGGTGGGCCGCCATAGCCCTGCTGGGCGACAGGCGGAGGCGGATAGGGCGGCCAGGCAGCGCCGGCACTACCGTCATACTGAACAGGCGGGGGATGGGGGTATCCTGCCTGCGGAGGAGGCGGGCCCTGGGCATACACCGCCGGAGGGGGCTCGTAGGATCCACTGGAGCCGGGGCGGATGGAAGCCTGTCTGTATGGAGCCGCGGATGCGGGCGGCAGGCGACCGCGGGCTCCGTCTCCGCCGACGTACGGGCTAAGAGGCCGGCCGATGGGAGCAGGCGAGTCGCGGCTCTGGTAGCCGCCGTACTGGCCCGGATGGTCCGAAGGTTGACGAGTGTTCTTCCAAGCCGAGTACTCGGGGACCACAGTGTCGCGCAGCAGGTTGGTCATCTTGGCCGGGTTGAAGCGGTGGAAGTCATAGAGATCGGCCCGGGGAATCTGGCCCATGAGGAAGGTGATATCCCGAGCAATCGGAGCGGGCGCAGCCGTGTAGGAGGCGGCACCTTGGCCTTGCATCCGGCGCTGCTGGTCCAGGCGGCGGCCGGCAGCACCCTTAAGTGGTGACGCACCGCGTTGGAATTCGCCAAAGTCATTGCGTTGGATCTTGCGCGGCGGCTCGTCAAAATCATCGGCGGGCAAGGGCCGCTTGGGGGAATTTGTTGCAGGCAAAAACTGAGGCGCGGGACTAGCGCGAGTAGCGAATGGGGGAGGCCGAGGGGAGTTCTGGAGAGAGCCCTGCTCGATCGATGGCATCAACAACTTGGGCCTGAGTTGTGTAGCGGGCGAGACAATGATCCGAGCGGTGATGGGGTCGAACTTGTTGGTCGAGTACCGTGCAGTGAAATGGGCAAGCTTTGGATCCTCAGGAAAGAGCTCTGTCATGCGCTGCTCCAGCTTGGCGATCTGTGCCAGCTCGCCAAACTGCGACTCATACTTGTGAAAATAGGCATAAAGTGGCTTGGCCTTGTGTACAAGCTCGGGTTTCTGCGTCAGGCGGTTGACAACTGTCTCGAAGAGCACACGAGCATCTAGAAAAGTCAGTCGCCACTTGGGAGGGCAAACACAGGCGAGAAGGACTCACTGGTGAAGTCATCACGGGAATGGAGATACTTGATGTTCTCCAACGTGAAACTCTCGTCCTCCGGGAACAGTTTGGCGCCACGGTCAAAAATCTTGCCTCCGGCCGGGTCTTTGTAGATGGTCCATTCCAGCTGTGCAACCGCAGCATACACGTCACTGGTGAGACGGCCCCGGTGGCGCGCATCTTGGAAGGCCTGTCGCATGCCGCCGAGGTCTGTGTTGGGTTTGCCTTTGCCCTGGATGCGGCGCATCGCGCGGATGAGGGCAACCCAGACGAAGGAAATGGTGCGCGAGAGCAGCTGAGTCTGCGCGGCAAAGCCCTGCTTGATCGCCCGGAGCTGGTCGTTCGCCCTGCTGTCCTTTGCGCCCCTGTCCAAGGATCCGGCATCATCCTCATCCTCATCATCCTCGTCGGACTTGTTGGTGGAGCTTGCGCCGGCCGCCTTGGCAGCTTCCTCAATCCGGGTAATCTCGGCCGTCTCCCGATCCTTGAGGCGCTTGACGATGCCGTAGAGCGTGTCCAAGGCTTTGTTATAGGGGGCACGCACGGCTTGTCCGCGGACAATTTTCGCCTCGTCGTTCTCTTCGATCGGGTAGGTCGACTCGATGTAGTCGCCATGCTTCAGGGCGAGCAGTACACTCTCGGGGTTTGCTTCGATACCTCTGATGAGAAAGTCGAGACCAGACGGGCCGCCGTCCTTGGATGCGGTGTTGTTGTCGAAACACCACTGAGCAGCATCAACCCACATCTCGGGCCAGAACTGCAGGGCCATGAGGGCCTGGTTATAGACATAGAGAATGCGCTTCTGGTACAGGCCGGGCTGGTCTTTGTCATCCCTCAGATCCAGAGGGTCCGACTTCTCCCAAGCGATCCATCTTTTCCAGATCTCCACTTGTTCCATGTATTCCTGGTCACCGTCAAAGCCGGGCGCGGGCGGGAGCCGGGGGAGGGTGGTTCGTTGCAAGCCCCGGGTAATGTTTTCAAGGGCTGTGTTTGCACTTTTGGCGGACATGTACGACGAGGACTTCTCGGCCAGGTATTTGCGCCCAGTCAGCTTGTTGAGGCCCATCTCGAACTGGTCGTATTCCTTCCACAGGGTGTTGACGTTCGCAATTGGTACGCAGATGGCTCGCTGGTAAGCTTTGCGCAGCTGATCCATCTTTTGTTGGTCTTGCCATTGGCTTCCTCCGACTGTGCCAGGTCCAAACTTGATGAACTGGATGTACTCAGCCCAGATCCTGCCGGCATCCTTGTCCAAGCCAATGTTGTCGATTACGAATTCGTAGGCGCGCGAGACAGTCTGGCGAGCATTGCCGCTGCTGTCGTTCAAGTCGTTCCTCCGACGGATGTAGTCCAGGTACTTGGTCCATAGATTCACATTCAGTGTTGTCATGAGAGTCTTGTTGAAGATGAGCTCGGCTTCGGGGAAATTGTTCATGTCCAGCTCCATTGCGAGATATTCGGCCCAGACGTCGGCCTGTACAAGGTATTATTAGCTCAGGGTCGCATATTGCGCCGTGGGGGTTCTCAAACTTACCGCTTGAGGAAAGACAGCAAGGAAGCGCTCATAGATCTGCCTTGTCTGCTCAACGTCGTTCTTGACCCGATTCTCGGCAATCAGTGCCAGCCACGCATCCATGGCTCCACGGGGGTCATCGCGAACCCGGTCCTCGAGCTGGGTGATTCTGTCAACGGGGACTGGGCCAACCGCGACTGCGGAGGCTGAGGGCGCGTCGATGTTGCTATTCTCCAGCTGGCTAGTAGGAGCAACCGCATTCACCTGAGGTGCAGGGTCTGCATTGGATGGGGTGATTGTAGCCTGTTTGGCAGTGGTAGAGTGCTGGGGAGGAAAGCGTGGGACAGAGGACTGCGATGGCGCGCCCGGAGCAAGACCACTCGATGCTGGAACAGGCGCCTCGTCATCTTCAGAGTCAGAGTCGGAGTCTCCCACTAGGAAACCTCCTGCGGTCCGGGGCTTCTGCTTAGCGGCCCGCTGGGGCGAAGGCCTGAGGGGGACCTGGTCCGCAGCTGGCTGAAGCGCCACGCCAGCGGCCGGCGCAGAGGTGACTGATGCTGGATCGTAGTCACCCACATCGTCGGTGGCATCGTCGGTGGCATCGTCGGTGGCACCATCGGAAGATGGGAGGTCACCTGAAGCATGTTGTTGGGCTGCATCAACGGAATACTCTGCTTGATCTTGATGGGTGCTATGCTGCTGAATATGCTCTTGTTCGTTGCCATCTGTCACCTCATAGTCCCCATTCTCATCCCACGCATCGCTCTGGTGGGCGGGGTCGTAATCGGCCATCATGTAAAAAAGACTGGTTTCTTCAGCGGTACGATCGGGCTGGTTCGTAAAAGACCGGGCTTTTGATTGAGTTCCGGGAGTGTCTCAGGACAGCAATGCCGAGGCACTGGAGCCACGCCAGATGGCGGCGACTATCGACGATTGCGAAGCTTGGGTTCAGCTCGATTTGGTCAATCGGCGCGCAGGAGTGTCGAGGTCGCGATCCGATGCGAGGTCGGTCACTGGGGCGATGGTCGGGGAAGGCCGGGAATCAGCGATCGAGATGGGTGCAAGGAATGCGCGCGAGATTGAGATTCGTGTTTTCGAGGTGTCGAGAAACCGAACTGTTTTGGTCAAGGATGGGGGAGAAAATGCAACCGCTGCATGCTGCTGTAATAAAGACGGCGAGCACGTAACAAAGAAATCCTGTGGGAATGTGATGATCGCAACCGCACGATGCGTGTGGAGTTATTATTCTCTATTGCATGCCGTCGGCGCCTATTCAGAGGCAGGTGGTGCTATTGTGGTAAGGCGATGCTTCGATTCACCTGCGAAGAAAAACGGCCTGAGCCAAGACCAGAGGAGGCCAGTTCCCCTGCTCTCACGTCGCTGCTGTGGCTTTGATGAGGCGGTGCACGGGCGACACACCACGTCTACCAGCCACACTTACCTAACTCTGGCCTGGTGGGTCCTGAGAAAGTTGGGCGCCAGCGACGCGTTCTGGGCCTGCGTTCAATTTACGCGACTCAACCCCTGCAAGCTGCCAGACCGTGACACGCAACTTTCACGAAGAAGCGCCCCAAAAAGTGCGCTCACTTTGTTGCCTGCCCACTGGCCTTCCAACGGCTTGGTTTCTCCTCATTTTAGTGAAAGCGGGAAGGCGGTCAAAACAAACACGGCGTTACTTAGCGCTTTCCTCAAAACCCCATCTTTACCTGCATCTCTTCCCTTCGTCCACAGCCCAACCCAACAAATTTTCATTTGCAACATAACCATCTCACATCTCAGTTTTGATTTATTGATTGTCAACTAATACAACGCAACTTCGTCACACCAAACGCCAAGATGTCTGTCGTCGCCCTCCTGGGGGTCAATGTGATCAACAACCCCGCCAAGTTTACCGACAAGTACGAATTTGAGATCACCTTTGAGTGTTTGGAGCCGCTGCAAAAGGGTGCGTTCTAGTCTCCTCTCTCTCCCTCCCTTTCCCTCTTCAGGGCTGCAATCCGGTCGCGACACCCAAAAAAAACCAGGAGAAAAAAACAAAACAAAAACTGACCCTCCCTTCCTCCATATCTCCTACAGACCTCGAGTGGAAACTCACCTATGTCGGCTCGGCGCAATCCGACAACTACGACCAGGAGCTGGACTCGCTGCTGGTCGGCCCGATCCCCGTGGGCATCAACAAGTTTGTGTTTGAGGCCGACCCGCCCGACACGAAGCGCATCCCCATCGACGAGCTGCTGGGCGTGACGGTGATCCTGCTGACGTGCGCGTACGACGGCCGCGAGTTCGTGCGCGTCGGCTACTACGTCAACAACGAATACGAGAGCGACGAGCTGGTCAACGACCCGCCCGCCAAGCCCGTCATCGAGAAGCTCCGCCGCAACGTGCTGGCGAACAAGCCGCGCGTGACGAGGTTCGCTATCAAGTGGTATGTTTGTTGACTTAATACTCTGTGGTATCTTTTTTTGGAGTGGGGGTAGACTCGCTGACTGGTTTTTTTCTTCTCTCCTTGCAGGGATAATGATGCCTCCGCTCCCGCCGAGTTCCCCCCTGAGCAGCCCGAGGCTGATCTCGTCGCCGACGAGGAAGAGTACGGCGCCGACGAGCTTGCCGAGGAGGAGGAGGTCGAGGCTGTCGAGGCCAACGGTGAAGAGCCCGTAGACAAGGATGCCCAGATGGAGGGCGTTGAGGGCGCCGAGGGCGTCGAAGGCGAGAACGGGGTGGAGGAGGACGAGCTCTCTGACGACGGCAGCGTTGACATCGAGGGCGAGAGCGAGGACGAGCTGCTGGATGAGGACGACGTAGTCGAGGGTGAGGCCGTGGAAGGCGATGAGATGGAGGTTGATAAGCCGGAGCCTGCTCTCGGTGCGGTACACAAGCAGGAGGAGGCTATGGTGCACTAGCTGGGCACGGCGCTGAGCTGCTAAAACGGACGTGACGGAATCGGCGTTGCCGTCCGGATGCTTCGGAGTAGAGTGCTGACAGGAATATCGTCTTGCATGAGGTCAGAGGTTTGGAGGAGGCTATGCTCATACCCTAGACGTTATGGTTCTCTCGTTGAATGAAATGCGCCCATGGTTATGACAAACTTCTAGCTCACCCAAGAAATCTCTCGTGGTGTCTGTTTGTATCATTCAAGGCCTGTCCTGGCGACGATTCTCTATCTACACTCGCTTACGAGGACTATACACCCTTCACCTCGATATTATCAATCAAATCCACTCCTATCCTCGCAATCTCTGACAAGATGGCCTCCTTATTGACATCCACCAACTCTGCCTCGTCACCCTCATTCTCATCCTCGTCACCCTTGCTGCGTTTCTGCCCAGCGACCGGCTTGTAAGAAGTCGGCAAGTTGATTCGGAAACTCCGCCGCTGCATCTGCGGGTTCCAGATCGCCCCAATGGTGTTGTCTTCCACCCCACCACGGAAGAAAACAAGCGGCCCATCGTAGGCCGCACTCAAATGCTCCAAGAACAACTCAGCAGGATGTTGGGCCAGAGGCAGCGGCTCTTGCCCAGTGCGCTCGTCAAGGTTCTTGAACCTGGGTCGGCCGAGGGTTTCATCCTCGTCCTCGGGGTCGATATTGGTGTATGTCTTGAGGGTGCTCTTCAGCGCCTTATTGTTCAGGTGGATGAGGACGTCGTAGTCCTTGACGGACGGGACAAAAAGCCTCCTGCAGTCGAGCTCGGCACCCTGCTCCCGAATCAACCGGGACGCGCTCTTGGCGAGGGACGTCATCCGCGCGGCGACGACCTTGGAGGGCTTTGCCTCGCCGTCGACTGTCGTCCAGGCGACTCCGCTGGGCTCCTGGGCTGTGGCGACAAAGAGGACAGTGTGGTTCATGCTGGGATCAATTTTGCGCCACGCTTCTAGCCGTGTCGCGATTGACGTCCGGTCTGTGGCCGCCATCTCGCCACTTGTGTCGAGAATGAGGGGATCTGCGCGCCAATCCCAGTGGGCGAGGAATAACAGTGTTCGCATGAAGCCCGTGCTGGCGCTCGTGGGGGCATCCCAGGGGTAGGGTGAGAGGAAGACACGGAGCACGGCTAGTTCGATGAACTCATCGGTGAAGTGATATGACAGCTTGTGACCGTTGAACCAGTGCTTTACCAAACGGATCGTTGGGGACAAGGCCGGGAAGCGTGTCGCGCAGGTGGAAATGTACTGGTTGTGCAAAGGCAGGTTGGTGTACAGCCGCCGGAATGTGGCGAGTAGAGTTGTAGCCCGCTGCCGGAGGTACTGCTCGGCAGTCTTGTCCTTGACTTGGCGTTCTAATAGCGACTCCTCGAGATCGCTATGTATCCGCAGGCGGAATGCAGGGCCTGACTCGTAAAGAACGTCAAGGAAGGCAAGGTTCTCGGTCTCGTGCTTGGCATCTACAAGCCCGATGTGTGTCTTGATCTCACCGGGCTTGCTTCTCTCCAGGAGACTCCCGATCATTAGGAGGAAGGCAATCTTGGTCCGCTGGATGGCGACAAGGCTCTCGGGCCATTTACCTGATGCCTCAAACGATATGACGCACTCCAAGGGCCGAGGTCCAGACTTTGACAACCCATGGGTCGGAGGCTTGACTGATGCCTGTCGCAGCTCGGGGCAAATGGGCGCAATCTGCCTCACACGGAGAGGCAAATCGTCCAGGTCCCGGATGTCGCGCTCAAAAGTGCCAAACGCCTTCTTTGCCGCGTTGAACAAGGCGGTGTCGGCAGGTTTGAGAGATAGCAAGGCAGGAAGCCCGTTGCCGTAAACGCTAATCTCGTTGTGGAGGTGTCCGATACGCAGGTGCACGCCAAGGATGTATCGCATGATCTCCTCGCAGAGCTCGAAAGGGGTTGTCGAGTTCCAAATCAGTGTCTCTCGAATAGTGTCTCGCTCGAAGCGTCTGAGCTCAGACTTGTTCCCCCAGAACTTGCGGAACGCTTCGCACTCTTCCTTTTCTTCAGCGCTTGGCCCGGCGGACGGGCCGCGGTCGACTGCCCGCGCCATGTTGACAGGGTCGAAAAGAATACCGATTTCTAGGGAGGAGTTTTCATTGGGTTTGGGCCCATCCAGAGACCATGAAGGGGAGGCCGGAGGTTGAATATGAATCAAGCGAGCCCTCTCCCCCATCTCCTTGTCTACTAGAGCACCTTTCAGGACTCGGTAAACCTTGGTACTGAGCTGCCAGGTCTGTCCCCGAGAGTCTGACCCTGCCTGCTCCGGTGTGCCGTCGAGATTCAGGCGCGCTATCAGGTCAAAGCTGAGCGAGGGAACGTCCGTTTTGAGAATAAAGGTCGGGTTGAAGTGGTTAGCGGTGCTGTCAGCCAAAAGGCTCCGGGTCCATCTAGCGTGTTGGTGAAGTAAAGCAGCCGACCAAGGGCCCATCTTGAAAGCAAGGTTCAGTTGCCTGGTGGAATCGTAGAGAATGGGGCCGGATTCAAGATGAGGCTCCAAATCTGGCTTCGCTGAGCCGAAAACGCAGGGCTTCTCGGCGAAATTAGTCACCGACAGGAACTGGACGAGCGCTTTGAAGAGCTGGGTGCCGCTGAGCGAGGAAGACAGCGCTTTGCTCTCGCCTCCTTGGAGAAGGAGAGCCAGGAGCACCGCCCACTCGAAGTGGCCAAACCCACCCCGCGAGATGTCCCCACCGAAGCCTCTCTGCTGCAGCCAGATACGGCCCAAAATACAGGCATTCTTGAAACCTGCGCATTTCTTTTCAGCCTGTCGCAAAACCTTGAGATACGACAGGAAGCAGGTCTCGGCAGCGATAGTCGAGTTGTAAAACGGCGTGGGTTCAGACGAAGTATTCAGGTCTCCTTCGCGGCCCTTGCGGACTAGGGTGGCCCCCAAGTGAAGCTTTGCCTTCGAAAAGAAGCCGTCCGGTGCGCACGGAATAATTCGTATCCTGTAGTCAAGACTCGCTTTCGCCCCCGACTGTTCTGAATCTTTCGGGTTTGAAGCCGTTGGTTGGATGGCAAGGACGGGACACAGGGGGTTGCCGTTGAGGGACTCGTAGGACAGCTGGCTCTCGCTCCCGAGCTTCTTTCGAAGGGTGGCGGCAACGACGGCCAGGTAATATGCCCTCTTGTAGAAGTAGCGCAGATCAAGGTAGTCCTTCTCCTGGAGAATTTCCTCGGGCAGGGCGATGACCATGTCGACGCCGTGGTCCTTTTGCGTCTTGACCATAGTCTTGGAGACATAGCTGCCGACAACGTTGAACTGCGCAGGCTTGGCGAAGGCGACTTTGTAGTTGGAGTTCTCTTGGGGGGGCGGATCGGGAAAGGGGACCTTGATCTTGTGTTTCTTCTCGAGCTTGGATACGGCCTCGGCGAGCTGGCGCATGTCTGTTAGCAGGCGCAAACCCTCCCAATAACAGATTGCGTGTTCATACCGGACGAGGATCATGGGATTTGATCCCCTCAACAGCGTCTTTGATCCGGTGCAGCAGGTCATCGACGCCCTCAAGAGCAGTTCCGTAATCCAGGCGCACCGAGTCCAGCAGCTCCTCGGCCTCTAGGACAAATGCCCTGGACCTAGAAATGCCAGTCGAAGCAGCCGATTGCAGGGCAATCTCAGCGCCATCCTGCACGTGGGCAAGTTTCCGTCGCTTTACCGGGGCCGAATCCATTGTTGCGAGGCGGAGTGGTGTCGAATGGTGCTTCAGCGCGCTCAGGGTCCTTCCTCCTCGGCCGTGGGCTGCCGCGACTTTTTGCTTGGGATTTTTTTGACAAGACAACCGAATGCCAAGGTCCGATAAGATAACGCACGGGGATCGGACTATCCTTGTCCGGCGGGGTGTCTAGGTGGATCCCGTCCCTGAACACCGCACAGTAGCTGAACCAGTTGGATGCACACTGCACTGTGGGTTAACTATCCGAGTGCGCATTTCACATGAGAAAGAGGCAGCTCTCTCAGATGTTATTTAAGTTCAACACATCGCACTCTAGCTGCAATCTGTGATACTCTGCGAACACAAAGCTGGACTTGGACGAAGCAACCAGCCACTCAAGCCGTTGGGTTTGACTTTTACTTCCAGTTTTTGGGGCCTTTGTGGACTGCAACTTGACGACTGAAGACATCACAAACCCGATAAACACAGTCGTCCTCGATCAACAACGAGCCCCACCTCATACTTGGGCCACAACATCATCACTTCGAACCGGCAATTTCCATCCCAATAATCACCGATCCCCTCTCGACCCTTCCGCGATATCCCCCGTCTTCACTTTGACTCGGAGGGAGACCGCTCCCACCCGCCGGGTCAACGCCATGTCGGGCACAAAGGCCTTGCTCAAGGCCATCAACGAAGCCATCAAGCAGCAGAAATGGGACGAGGCGATTGAGGCCGCAGAGGATGTCTTCCAAAAAGACGCCAAAAATCACCTCGCGTAAGTGCATTGAGTTTGTGCGTAGTGGCTTGGGGTGCTGACTCTCTAGGCACATATTCCTGGCTTTTGCCCTGGACAAGAAGAACCAGCTCGACGAGGCAGAGAGCACGTACCTAGCCGCCGCCGGAATCAAGCCCAGCGACCCCCAGGCATGGCAGGGTCTCATCAAGCTGTACCAGAAGCAGCGGGGCAAGAAGCTGAAGCAGTATCAGCACGCGGCCCTCAAGCTGGCCGAGATCTTCCGGGACGCCAACGAAATGTACAAGTGCCAGGATGTCGTCGATAAGTTCGTCGACCATGCGCGGGCACAGGGTGACCGCGAGCAGTACGTGCAGGCACTGGACCTAATCCTGCCCGAAAGCCCCATCTACCCGGCTCTGGAAGGTCGTGTCCCCCACCCTGCCAAAACATACGAGATCCAGGCCCAGATCGTCGAGGCAGACGAGAAGAAGCGGATCAACACTTTGATCGGCGAGCGGCGCACCCGGATAGGCGTCCGGGTTAGCGAGGTGACTCTCGAGGTAAAACGTGAGGTTTACAGCCAAAGCAGGCTGGGCTACGTCTATGGCCAGCTGATCAACTGGGTCACCGACGACGATGTGCGCCGGACGTACGAGGAGAAGCTCCTACAGTACTGCTATGAGCGGCTTGTTGCCTGGCCTCCGGGCGAGCAAAAGGAGCGGGAAGCGGCCATTGTTCAGAAGCTGGCGAACGACATGGTCATCATCAGGCACCCGTTCAAGTTTGCGTGGGACATTGCCATCAACTGGCAGGACCACAAGGATATCCAGGATTGGGATGTCACCGTGCTCCGGCAATACTGCATCTTCTTCCCAGACAGCGACCTCAACAGGGTCATCATGGGCTTCCTCACAAGCGATATCTCGCCCTTCCCAAAAGAGCCCTCACAGCAACCCGAGGCTCCCGCAGGTTCTGAAAGTGAAGAGGAGAGCGAGGACGATGAAGCAGGCGGTGCCCCGACAACATATGTTCCGCTTACGGAGGAGGATCGGTTGCTGATGATCATGGAAGGTGTCAGCAACGCCGACTCGCTGTTCGCGCTCAGGTTGACGGGCGAATACTACCAACACATGGAGGAGCACGAGAGCAACGTTGAGCTCATGCGCAAGGCCCTCGACCACGTCAAGCTGGAGCGCTCCAGGACAGGGCTGCCATTTCGAAACACCCAGGACGCCTTTTCTTTGCATCTCGGAACTGCACTGGTATTTTACCAGTCGCCGCGCCACCACCAGGAAGCCAAGAATCTGTTTGACGGTGTCCTTGCCCATGACGCGTCGTCGACCGGTGCCATGATTGGCGTGGGCTTGATTTACGAAGAGGAGGAGGATTACAGCGAGGCCATCGACTTTTTGGAACGGGCTCTGCAGCGCGACCCGGACAACCTCCGCGTCAGGACCGAGGCTGCTTGGGTAAAGGCTCTGAAAGGGGACTTTGAGACCAGCCGGAACGAGTTGGAGCAATGTCTCCCGCTTCTTAGGAAAAAGGGGCAGACAAACAAGGAACTTCTCGCGCAGACCCTGTACCGCGTTGGCTATTGTGTCTGGAACCTCGACACATCCAAGTCGGCTAGGAAGAGCCGCAGCGGAGCCTATTCGTACTTCCTCGAGGCCCTCAAGAGTAACCTCAACTACGCGCCCGCCTACACGAGCCTGGGCAAGTACTACGCAGATTACGCAAAGGACAGGAAACGAGCGCGCAGGTGTTTCCAAAAGGCCGTCGAGCTCTCGCCGTCTGAAGTCGAGTCGGCAGAAAAACTAGCCAGGTCGTTTGCAGATGACGGCGACTGGGACCGCGTAGAGCTTGTGGCCCAGAGAGTCGTCGACTCGGGCAAGGTCAAACCCCCGCCCGGCTCCAAGCGCAAGGGCATTAGCTGGCCCTTTGCTGCTCTCGGTGTGGCAGAACTCAACAAGCAGGACTACCGCAAGGCGATCGTCTCCTTCCAGGCAGCGCTAAGGATATCACCAGACGACTACCACTCGTGGGTCGGGTTGGGCGAGAGTTACCACGGGTCTGGGCGGTACATCGCGGCCACCAAGGCCATCCTGAACGCTCAGAAGCTGGAAGAGGCCGCGGATGCGAAAATTGCCGACGAAACATGGTTCTCCAAGTTCATACTCGCTGACGTCAACCGAGAGCTAGGCGACTTTGACGAGGCTATTACCCTCTTCCGCGAGGTTGTTGCCAGCCGCCCCGACGAAGCAGGTGCGGCGATCGCCTTGATGCAGGCCACGGTGGACAATGCTCTGGATAGCCTGGGCAAGGGCTTCTTTGGCAAGTCGATTGATCTCGCCATGGAGACGCTCCAATTTGCGGCGCAAGCCCCTGAGGCCATCAAGGAGACATTCAATTTCTGGAAAGCGGTAGCCGATGCCTGCTCCCTGTTTTCGAGCGTTCAGGGCCGTCTGTCGGAGTTTCCGGCCGACTTGGTCCAGCAGCTGCTTGGTGCCGATGATTCAGCACATGTCATGGCTGTGGATGGAGTGGGTGCCGTCACCAATGGCGTCAACTCAGACGAGGCAAATATCGGAAGCGAGTTGACGGCAGTACTCCATGCCACTATCCTCGCGCACAAGCGCGCCATCCACTTGTCTGCCAACGACGTGCACGCACAGGCAGTCGCTTACTACAACCTGGGCTGGGCAGAGCAACGCGCGCACGTGTGCCTGCCCATGCGGTTGAGGAAGAAGGCCACCAAGTATCTGAAGGCCGCCATTGCGTGCTTCAAGCGGGCGATCGAGCTCGAAGCAGGCAACTCGGAGTTCTGGAACGCTCTCGGGGTGGTGACCAGCGGCGTCAACCCGACCGTCTCGCAGCACTCGTTTGTTCGCAGCTTGCACCTTAACGAGCGAGGTGCGCATGCATGGACAAACCTGGCAACGCTGGCGCTGCTCCAGGGTGACATTCAGTTTGCGAACGATGCCTTTACGAAAGCGCAGTCGGCCGATCCTGATTATGCACACGCCTGGCTCGGCCAAGGCCTGGTGGCTCTACTAACGGGCGACCGAAAGGAAGCGCGCGGCCTGTTCACGCATGCTATGGACATATCCGAGAGCTCGTCCGTGGCCAGCAGACGGCATTACTCTGTCTCGATGTTTGACCACATCATGGACTCGCCATCTGACCTACCTGTCACGTCTCTGATCCAGCCCATCCTTGCTCTCAGCCAACTCCAGGGACTCAACCCGCAGGAGCTCGCCTACGGCCATCTCTCGGCGCTCTTCCAAGAGCGCAACCACGAGAACGACCGGGCCGTCGCCACGCTCGAGAAAATCTGCTCGGCGGTCGAGACAGATTACGAAGCCAGCGAGTCTCCCGAGTCGCTCAAACGGTTCGCCATCGCCAAAGCCGACCTCGCCCGCGCCTATCTCGCGACTGGCGCGAACGCCGAAGCCATCGAGGCGGCCGAGCTCGCCATCCAGCTGAGCAGCGACGAGTCGGACAGCGAGCTGACGGCCGACGAGCGCAAGCGGGTCCGGCTGAGCGCGCACGTCACCATGGGCCTGGCGCGGTACTACCAGAACGACGTCGACGACGCCGTGGCGTGCTTCGACGCGGCCATTGAGGAGTCGGACGGCAACCCAGACGTTGCGTGTGCCCTGTCGCAGGTCCTGTGGGCGACCGGCAGGGACGAGGCGCGGGAGCGGGCGCGGGAGATGCTGTTTGGGGTCATTGAGCAGGCGCCGCACCATGTGCAGTCGGTGCTTCTGCTTGGCGTGATTGCGCTGCTGGACGAGGACGAGGAGAGCTTGGAGGCGGTCGTGGCGGAGCTGCAGAGTTTGCGGGCGAGCGACGAGGGCGTGACGCCCGCGGATCAGCGGCAGCTTGGGGAGGTGTTGAGGGCTATTGCGGCGTTTGGCAAGGGTGACTCGGAAGAGGCCAAGGCGAACCAGGCCAAGGCCGATGTCGTGTTCCACCCGCACCTACCGCATGGGTGGTCGGAACTGGGGCTGCTTGGGGGAGAGGAGGGCAAGAGCGCGGCCGAGATGGCGTTGCGGGTTGCGTTGAAGGGTGTGCCGCCGAGGGGAGATGTTGCGGCCGTGGATCTAGCAAGGTCGTATGCCGGGACGGGCCGGGCCATGGACGCGCAGAAGGCGGTCATGGTTGCGCCGTGGGAGAAGTCTGGGTGGCAAGCACTGGGTGAGGTGGTCAAGGGGTGAGCACCAGTGTCATAGTAGCGTGCATAGTAGCGTGCATAACACGCATGTCTGTGCTAGATAAGAAAAAAAGGAAATAAAATGGGTATCAAAACATCAAGACTCCATCCAGCGCCCCCTAACAACCAAACTACCCCCTCCTCTCGGCGCCAACAGCCTCCCTCAGCCTCGCCAGCCGGCCATCCACCCACGCGCGATGCCAGGCCTCCACCTTGCCCCCGAGAAGAACGCACTGCGCGGGATCCAGCAGCACCATGCCGCGCGCAACAACCGTCCCAGCCCGCAGCAAGATCTTCTCCCCGATCACCGTCTTGCCCACGCCCAGCCTCTCCACCCGCTTCAGCTCGATGGCGTGCACCTTTTGCCCCTTGCAGTCCTGCACAACAAGCTTATGGGTGCTGTTTTTTCCACCACTTCCACCTCCACCTCCCTGCTGCTGCTGCTGTTGCTGCTGTCCCTGCCCTTGCGTCTGCATTTGCATCCCCCCATCCTCCTCCTCCTCCTCATCATCATCCGCATTCCCGGAACCGCCAGCAGCAGCAGCAGCAGGCGGCAGCCGAACAACCTCCCGCCCCCTCGTCCCCTCCCCGCGCGCCACCGCCTCCAGCTCCTCGACCTGCTCCCATCGGGACTTGCTGATGTCCTCGATATCCAACACCTGCACGACCACGTCTTGCGCCAGCCTCGTCGTCCCGCCTCCCCCACCACCTGCTCCCGATGATGATGAAGAAGTGGCGTGGGAGAGGGAGAGGGCGAGGTTGGGCGGGAAAGCGCGCGTGGCGGTGTAGTGCGTGTCGAGCAGGCCGGGCGTGGTGAGGTCGGCCGAGAGGAGGCGGGTGCGGGCTGTGGCGAGGAGGGAGGCCAGCGGGGGAGGGGGGTGGCGGGTTGTCGTGACGAGGGTATGGAGCCAGGTTAGGGAGGGGAGGGGGGCTGAGGTGGTGGAGAGGGCGTTGCGGAGTTGGTGGGCGATTTCCATTTTTTTTGGGGGGGGGTTTTTTTTGGGGGTGTGTGTGGTGGGTTGAGATATTTTGGTGTTCTGTATGGAATACCTCAGGTTGTGTGGAATCAGTTTCTGGTGGTGGTTGGTGACTTGGGGTTTTGGGGTTGAGGTCTGAATCGAGGTGGTGATGCGGAAAATGGGTGTTTTTCCCGATTCGAGTTGGCAATCGTGGGAACTGGGAAAGAAAAGGTAGAAGAGCTGCAGTGTTCTAAATCTGAATTTAGCGCCCCGCTCAGCCAGAATTTAGATTGGGCATGACTGACCTTTTTTCACGAGTATTGTCTGATACGACTCGGAGCTGCCTGGAGAACAATGGCAAATATACAAAACAACCCCGGTCGCCTTCACGAAATTCAGCGGGGCGATCCCTGCAGCGCGGCATCGCGGGACGTCCCCGGATTTTAGTGCGGTCCACAGCTTCGGGAAGCTCCACTTTCGCAGCGAGCTCACTGCTCAACCGGAATGTCAACTGTCAATTGTTATTCAACTTGACACGCTCAAAGGAACACCTACATTCAGCCTCGATACTCCCAACCACATCCTGTCGAAACTATACCACCCCCCGAGCGACACCACCAATCATCGTCAAAATGTCCACAATCGCCTCCCCCCGAGACCCATCCGCGCCCTTCCCCCGACGCACAAACTCGTCCATCATCACGCCCACCTCCTCCTCCCGGCCGAGCCTCGACGCCCCAGCCTCGGCCTCCAGCTCGCCCAACCCGTCCTCGTCCTCGACATCCACCAACAAACGCGCCAACCGTGCCGCCCTACGCGAGTACTACAACCTCCGCAACAACACCAATAACAGCAACAAACCCCTCCCCTCCCCCCCAACCGTCGAAATAACCGACCACC